>CAEFZX010014702.1:0-19039 GCA_903066825.1 Alfaro cultratus | reverse complement strand
TCCATCCATCCATCCATCCATCCATCCATCCATCCATCCATCCATCCATCCATCCATCCATCCATCCATCCATCCATGTATTCTCACTTTTCAGTAATGGGGTTAATATCAATCTCACCACATATTAACCTTTGAGCAGAAACTGGTGTTTAGACGCTCAAAGAAGATTTCAGACAACTGCAGTCTTGAAACGGGTTGTGAAAGGAAAACTGGAAACCAATGTATCGACCTAATCGATCCTGATTTGGACGAAGTTATTCAAGCTCCTGCTTTTTTGTGAAGATGTGAGGAAACGTTCATGTGTCTGCTCATGCGAGGACTGCTGCGGTAAACAGGTGTCAGTCTGTTCAAACCGGTGTTTGTTTCAGGAGGGTTGAGGTGGGACACCTGGTTGCCAGGGGAACCAAGTTTGGTCTTGCTCATGTTACCAGGTTCTCCTGGTCTCTTTCTCGGTGCGTCCTCGCTGGGGACCATAGCTCTTTTGGAAACTTTGGATTCTCTTTTAAGGACCGGCTGAAGATAGTTTACTTTTTTGCTGAGAATTTGCTAAAGTTTTTGGGTGTGAACTCCAGACATTGGTGTTCGTCACAATGGAACATTTAGTACCAAGGCTCCTTTTTCTGTCTGTGCTGCTTCTAGCAGGGGTTCCTTTTGCACACTCACAGTCAGGTAGGAATCGTTTGATGGTTCGTATTTATTTTTTACTGTAAGAACAACTTTTGTCCTGCACATTTTACACCAACCTTGTTGGCTTAATCTTTCTGAACCATCTTTATTTAACTCTATGCATCCTTTATGTTTTTACTGGCTGTCCTACATTTCTGTAATGCTTCTCATAAACTCAGCGAGATAAATTTGTAGATTCCCTCCTCCTCCCTCTGTATCTCATATCTTAATTATTGAAAATGTTAAAATTCCTGAATAGTATGATGATTATGACTGATGGCGCAGTTTTGTTCTCCAGATTGTTCCCAGGCTGAGTCATGTGATCTGTGTGTTGGAGACTCCATGCTTAACCTGACAGGCTGCGTCTGGAGGCTTTGTCCAACTGGTAAGTGCACACACACACACACACACACATATCTGACCTCTGATAGTAATCCAATCATCACGGCTGCTGTAACACAAGCTCTGGTCGTTTGAACCAGAAGGCTGAATTATTTAGCATCCCACAAATGCACGGTGACACACAGTGAAAAGCTGCTTCTGTTTTCTCTCAGGTAACGACACGGGCATGTGTGTCACTGATGAGGGGGATTCTGCTGACAATGGCATGAACTGCAGCTGGACCAGAGTTTCTGAACTGTGCACAGGTACTTAAAAACACAAATCCATTAAGTATACTTCAGACGCTTCTCTAACTCTATCACATATTTCATTACCCAGCTGTGGAGAGTGCTGCTGCCGGTGGAGACTCAGGTAAATTGAATCAGCTGTGTCTCAGCTGCCACTTCCTACCCCTCTCCTTTCTTTCTTACGTCAAACATAATTCTTTACACCCAGTCATGTTGACGCGATGGCAACAGAAACTCTGTGAACTTTGTTCTCGTAAAGGTGGTGACAGCAGCTCCGACTCAACCTCTGAGTTTTCCCAGGCCAAGTTTGACATGTCCAGCTTCATAGGTGGGATCATACTGGTTCTGTGCCTGCAGGGTGGCGGCTTTCTCGCCATGCGCTTCCTCAAATCCAAAGAGCAGAGCAACTATGACCCCATGTGAGTATGAGCATGTAGGTGTAAGAGATCATGCCTCATGTCTGAGTCACAAGTTGAAGTGAGGCACCAGCAGCCCCTGGTGGCAGGAATAATTTACAATATGCACTGTGCCTTGTAAAATCATTCATAACCCTGGACTTTGTTTTAAATTGCATTGCATTTGCAATGTAATGCAATTTTCTTAGGATTTCATGTGTTAGAGCAACATGAAGCATGTGTGGGAAGTGGAAGGAAAAGGCAGAAAACATTTATCAATAAAATGTTTCATAGAGACCAAAGGACACAGTAGATATATTAGGGATAAAGATGTGAAGAAATTTTTCCAATTCCAGAAGTTTTGAGCATCTCAAGCTCTGCGCTATCCATAATCAGATAAAGGCAAGAATATGGCACAACAGCAAACATGATTGTGGCACGAGTCCACCAGGCACACACAGCATCCGAAGCTCATAATCTGTTCCCAGGAACATTTTATTTCCGCACTCTACAACAGTGGCTCTCCTGGAAAAGTGGAAAGAAATTGTTAAAAGGAAGCCTTCATAAGTCCTGTGTAAAATTTGCCATAATTAGTGAAAAGTAGACAACAGATGTGCAGAGGAAAGGTGCTATGTTCATAGGAAAATTGGACAACATGCAAAAGGTGGGATGGCTAAGATCAAAGCATATTTATATATATATTCATGTATTTCATTTCTTCCATTTCACAGTTATGCACTAACGTGAGTCAATCCATGACATAAAACTCCAAAAATGATACCTTGAAATTTGTGGTTGTAACCAGGCAGAACGTGGAAAAGCTCAAGGCTTAGCAACACTTTTTCAAGGCACCGGAAATCACTCTTCAGCCTCTCAGACCTTCATTGTGTAACAAGTCTGGTGACAAACTCTTATCAGTCTGCTTACAAATTGTTCTGTGTCTGCACAGAGAGCAGCCACAGTGAGGACAAGATGTTTGAAGGGCAGACAGGATGGAGGGCAACAACAGCAGCAGCAGCAGAGCGTGACTCATCGAGTAATGACGACAAGATATTTTTGTGTTGTTTTTTGAGCCCCTGTCATTTTTGGTTTGGTGCCCTTCATAAACCCCTGTGGGATGGCTGTGTTAGGAGAGACATTATTTCCCCCTAGATTTCGACTATATTTATGCTTGTATTTACAGTCCATCGGTGGCTTTGAGACGTATGCTGTGAATAACGCACAGCTATGGAGAAGGGGTTACATAAATTTGTGCAGACAGTAGGTCAGAAAAAAAAAAAGCTTCACAAATACTCTTGTTCATAAAAGAGACAGTTTCATGTGCGACTAAGAAGCATTGCAATAAATATTTTCTTGCTTTACAGTGGAGTTTTAATGTTTGTGAACTGGTTTTTATTTATTTGTTTGTTTTATTAATTTATAATTTATCATCTTGGCACACTACGCATTAGCACAACTGATTTCAGAAGACAGGACATTCACAGGCCTTTGCAAACTCCTTTGAATCGAGTTTCCTGCCCCAAAGAAACTAATTGGAAATAAAGTTAGGTTTTCAACAATGACTTAAGTTTTGTCATTCTTGTTAAAACTTAGCAATTATCAAATCGATCATTTTATTTAGAAATGTGTTACATTGTTAATTTGACTATTTTTCTTGTTTTCGTAATGGTGACACACTCTTCCTGTTTCCGATGCAGCACAACAAAACACCTAACCTTGATACTACCACCGCCATGCTGAAACACTGTTCTTTTTTTTTTTAACAAACATCACTCTCATTCTGATCTTTTTCACCTCACATCCCTCTTACTTATCTATACATTACCATTTAAACTCACTTACTTCTATCTAATTCCTGTCAAGAAACCATCTTTGTACTGACTGTCTATTTTTCAATGTATTTTTTAAGAGTCGTGGGGGAAAAAAGTAAGACTTCATACTTCCCATTGACCGTTCTTATCACTTGGTGATGTTTTCACATGTTAATGCCGATTCTGGGAACAAATACACGACTCGTCTTTCTGTGTTGTTCTTATTGCTTCAATCGACTCTGAATAAGCTCCTCTCAGTCTTAATACCACTGAGATGTAGGGTGAGAATAGGTGTGGACAGCAGGTAAATTTTAGAGATCTGTAACTTCATGGTGATATGATAAAGGGATGAATAACAATCATAGTGTCCCTGTGTAGAGTGTCTGTAAGTCAGGGTGAGTATGTAGCGCAGGCAGAGAACTGGTGGGGGCCTGCAGGGGAGGAATGGTGAGGCCGGTGTGCCAAAGCTTTACAGGCTTGAATAAACCCACACAAAAAGGTTTTCCCAACTGAGCAGACGATGGCTCTTTTCCAAGGCTGTTGACAAAGAACAGGACTGAACACAAGCCTTTCTCACTCCTAATCTGCCCTCCCCCTACACACACAAACACTTTTCTACTGCGTGAAAGGGAAGTCCAACAAACACCAATAGTTAATGTACAACCGATCAGTCTTTCCTCCTTTCGTAAAACATGAGGAATCAGTCGTATGAGCAGGTGCGTATGTGTGTGCTAACTCTCTATTTGCTTAATAGGTGTGGAAAACTGCAGGGAGACGAGTTAAATCCCACCTCCACCCTACCATTTGGCAAAACATCCGTGTGTGTGCGTGTGTGTGTGCGTGTGTGTGTGCGTGTGTGTGCGTGTGTGCGTGTGTGCGTGTGCGTGTGTGTGCGTGTGTGTGCGTGTGTGTGTGCCAGATATCTGGTTTCAGAATAACCTATTTAAAAGGAGTTCTTTAACATTTCAGCCAAAAATTTTTAAACAAACATTATTAGTATTGTTATTATTTCACAAGTCAAGACCCAAAGAGGGCAAAATCTTTGGCAAATAAACAACAACAACAAAAAAACCTGAAACCAAATCTCCATCAGTTCTTGTTCACATAGCAATTAGCTGGTTACAACAGGAAAGTAGCAGTGATGGGATTGTTTATGATCCATTTTCTAGTTTTTGACATCCAGGGAACGTTTAAGCAGATAACTATTGTAATGGTATAAGAAAATAATTTTAATACTAGTGTTAGAAAAAATATTGCCTCAAAAAAATCAGTGAAAAACCACTTGCAGTAAATGCATCTCTATTCATGAGTTGAAACTTTACACCATCCAAAGGTTTGTAAGGCTGTGACAGCTAAAGCTGCTGTGTCACACTGTTGAACAGGAAGAACATTATGCAAAACTTTATTAAGCAAAAGATAATATCTGTAGTTGCATCCAGCTGCATCTTCCTGTTTTCCATTTGTGACCTGTGCTGTTGTTGAGTAAACTGTAAAAGTATTATAAGCATATCAAATCAGGATCACAAGGCAACATAATAACAGCCATACCCAAAATACACATACTGGCAAAAACAATGAGCACAAAGTCAGGTACAACTGAAAAATAGTCAGACTTGGAGTAATTTATTCAAGTTCCTTGAATAGCCACTTCACGCATGTTCATGATGAAACCCATCAAACTCCTTTAATTGGTGGCAAGTACTTTGATTGTGCATATAGATCACCTGCCTGTGTTTACTCCTAATTGTGCTGGCCTTAGGGCCCTCCAGGCATGTATTGCTCTAGACTCCTCTGGTATTTAGCATCTAGATGTTGGCAATTCCTGAATTATATTTGCTTTGGGATAGGAAACTTGATCCCTTCTGAACGAGGCCACATCCATCAGAGATAGTTGTTTCCATAAAAGGGTGTACGTGGTCTGAAACAATGCTTTTGTGGGTTATATGTGTCACACCCAGATGGAGTAAGCAAGCCCATTTCCCCAGCTTTTAACACATTAAAAGATTTGCAGGGAGTTTAGGAGCAGGCACCATTATGCAGAGCCTTATTCTCTTCATCTCTCACTGGTCTATATAATAATATTCTTTCACACAGGTTGGCCAATCCAAAAATGTTTTACTTGTGACTACATGTGAATAATTAAAAATATATTGGGATGAAAGATCTTACATTAACAGTATTCTCCACTATCACAGGTACTTTTGTAATGGGTTAACAGTCTCATTTCCTTCTTCATTTTTAATGATCACTTGACTAATTGTGGGCTTTGAGAAGCTTGATGTGCTATACATCGCCTACAAGTACCCTTAAGTCATCAGATATCTGTTAAATATTTAATTGAGGAGTAGGTCAGGCTGCTGTAAGTTAGATAAGCTTTAAGCGTTTAGCTTGCTGAGGTGAAGTAATTTTTATTAGTGCAAATAGAGTGTCTGCATTGTATAGCAGACACTCTATACACAGGCGGTGTGTACAAAGGGCAGGGACTTAATCAACGCGTGCTTGTGATCTTTCAGGATCTTTCAGGTACAGATTTTTTTTGTTTTTGGAAGTTGGTATTTGAGGATTCTTGGTTGGAAACGCAACAAAAATATAACATGAAGCTGCAGTTCCAGATTTAAAAAATTGGAAGTCCCCAAACATCTCTGAACTGAACATCTAGTATGGACAGAGCATCTCAATGCATATTGAACATAGGGAAAGTTGGAGGCATTAGCTTTCCCTGCTATATTTTAGCAGATTTGAATGTCTTTAGTACTGTAAACCCTGATTTGTAACTATGTTACGTTGTTCAAATTTATGAAACACTCACCCACACACACAAACATCATCATTATTGGTATACTGCAACAGTAGAGCTCAGCAACACAGCAATTAGCAAATGCTGTGGGTTTTCTAACAGGAAAAACAAGCTCAGCTTTGATGAGAAATCATTCCCAGATCCAGTCTAAAACTTCCAATCCAAATTTAATGCAACATAAGTATCAGGTTCCACCTCATGGGAAAGTACTGCTATGACTAGGTGACTGATGCAGTTTCTGAGGTCACACTTCTTTATGTGGTGTATAATGTGCAGTGTATTTGAAACATTATGATGTTCATACCACAGAATATATAACATTTATTTCCTGCACTTGTGTGACACGGCTACAGAATTTGTAAAATCGCTGCTGAGATATCGCAGCAAGTCCAATAATAATAATAATGTTTGATTTAATTCAACAACATGCAAACACACTGTTTTGATGAAGTTTTGTTTATTTCAGGGTGAGAAAAATGAAACTGGTGGCATGGCCTAATTTCTGATTCAATCTGCTGATACTTTTGCAGAGCATTGAAACTTTATTAGCAGATGCCCCTTTAAAACAAAAAATAAAATAAAATAAATACAAGGTGACACTGATAGCACATCAAGACACATCTTGATGCAGTTGAACATTGTGAATTCCTCAAACTTCACCCTGATCGACATTTACTATTTAGAACAAAAGTGGATCATAAGAAACATAAGTATTTTTAAAAAATGTGATGGACAAAGGTAAAACATTTAAGGTTGCTGTAGTCCTATCAGGTCACTTTATATCAAATCATTACATACTTCTGGGTGATATTATTTTAAATTAGGGCGACTCCTGCCTTTATTTTCAGTTCATTTTAATCCCTTCTGAACTACATTTGATTCATAGAAATTAAATTTAGACCCTCTACTTTGGCGGCCTCTGCTCTACGCAAGAACATGCAAACACACACTCCGTCTCTGCTTGTGTGCGTGGCCCCGTTTCGTGTTTGTTCTCACGCTGAGCTCCAAGCTGCCCCTGCGCGGATTGATCCCGAGGGCGTGTTCGTGTTCACTGCGTTTGCTCAGCACACAGACAGACAGACAGGCAGGCAGGCGGACAGACAGACGCAGAGCGCACTCTGGAAAACTTTTCCCCGCATTTCTCCCAAATGGAACAGGTGGAAGCTGTCAGATAAGGTAAAACATATTTCCACCGTATTTAATGCGTTTATGGGTGTGCTTTAAAAAAAAGAAGTTGGAGAGGAAAGAAATTAAATGTGAGGACGAGTTGACAGGTGTCTCCACTCATGTCGTTTCTATGAGGATGAAAATCCTGCTTTTTTTAAAACTGAAACAGTAAAGATGGCTATACACTTAATAATTTATTGCTTGTATACTGTTGAAAACATTTAATTTGAAGGGAGATACTAGACGAGAACAATCAAAAGAGCACAGGCTGTTAAACATAATGGAAATCGTGGTTGTTTGCGGAAACTTTATTTTTGTTGCCTATTTGTTTTCCAGACATACAGTTTGCGCTTGGGCAAATTAAACACAGGTAACACATCTACCAAAACACCCACGCACAATTAAGATTAAACGTTTTGCACAATTAAGATTAAACGTTTTGCACAAGATGAGTTACTAAACTTTTCAGCATAAATTAACTCGAGGGCAATACTACATGAGCTCTGCTTCTAATTTTATGTTGTAAAGTGTTACTTACCAGCAGATAAAACATATTGTAAAACGTGATCAGGAGGGGATGAAAGCCACTGCAGGTTGGAGACGCAGCGTGTCCACTCGCCCACTGATGCCCATAAAGCACATGAAGGGGAAACGACTTCAAAGACTTGTATTTTGATGTGGCATGAGCAACTGGGTTGCAGGTTTTTGCAGTAAATATTAAGTGGTTATATATGTTATTTCACTCAGTTTCAATATTGTTATTGAATGCTATTCATGGCCTTTTGCAAAAACGAGGATAAACCAGATTTGTGAGCTGCCACAGAGAGAAACCTGGGTTAGTATTGGCGACAGTTTCATCTCACATTACTTTCCTTTACAAATTGCAGTCTGGTTTTTAACAGAGCATTGTCCGGTAGCACCAAGATGAAGGTCCTTATGTATTTATTCAACTGCCAACTGTATGAAGCCCCTATTTCCAATAAAAGAGATGCACAGGGATTTTATCAGACTATATAAAGCATATATATGTTCATATAAATATTGGTGTAGATCATTTTTCATGTTTTCATTTCACCCTGGATGTGTGATGGGAGCATAAGATGGTCATTAATCTGTACAACTGGTTGTTGTTCTCCTCCTATTAAAGGCTATTGAAGAGAACAACACACCACAATGATGTGCCATGACCCCTCTGCGTTAACCCAGAGTTTAAAGAATGGTCATCTGAACTTGGGCATGTTTCACTTGGACAGCTTAAATTCGTGTACTTTTAAAAATCTGTTTGATTTCTTGAACAACCCCTATAAAACCCAAACAGGACATAATACCATTCCTAACAGGTAGCGCTTATTTGCTTAAAGATAACATTTTCTCCTTCCCAGTATGGCTGGGCAGCGGGTTGACTCAACTCTCGACCTGAGCCACCTGACGGAGGAGGAGCAGTCCTCCATCCTGCAGGTCCTACAACGAGATCTGCAGTTGCGTCATCTCGATGAAGGTCGAATAAGGTCAGTCAGAGGTGTTTATTTTCTAAGGGGTCACATTTGGTGCATTAATTGAAAGCAAATCTGCAAGTTTATATGGATTATTCTTCAAAGGATCAATGGCCCTGGCAGTGGAGGGGGGAACTGTTTCTCCGTAATCTCTAAGTGTTGGACTAAGCTCTGGTTATTAGTAAAGGTCGTAGCCAAGCCACCTATTAGTCTGTTTGTTAAATGTTTTTGGGTGTGGAACCGTATTTTGTCTAAAACATGAAGATTTAAAAAAGATTGTAAATTTCCAATCTCAAAATATGTTTGCATAAAAATTGTTGTTTTTTTTTTTCTTCAAAATCAAATGTTAATTGTGTTTGTTTTCAATAGCCTAGATCAAATACTTAATTGGGAAGTTTATTTTTAGTCCTAATATTTCACTTTTTAGTAGAAAGATAAAATATTTGAATTCCCTCTGCTATTATCCCATTTGCATGTAAAATATCAATATTTTTTACAGACAGATGTGATATTTTACTAACTGACCATTTTTTGCTTTACTTCAAAAATTAACGCTTTATCTTGAAAAAAAAAGAACTGCTAACTGAGGTCGAAGTGTCAACAGTAACATTTCTCCTTAGCTGTCGTTGACTTGCGTGTAGGGGTTAACAGGTTAACGTAACCTGATATCAGTTTTCTTGTGAAGGAGCATTTCCGTAGGTTTCAGTTTCATCAGTTTCTGGCTCTCTGTCGATGGTGCAGGAACCTTGAGCAGACAGAAAAAAATCTGTCTCGTCTGCGGCTCCTTTCTGGAGAATGGTTCAGTGAGGAGTACAGTAAACGCCATCGCAGATGGACTTCAGGCTCTGACCTCATTCGGGCCTCCATACGCCACAGAAAGACGAAGAGCAGAGGTGAGTTCTCCCCACTTAAATGAGAGGGGCTGTTCTTTTGTGCTGCTGCAGGGGTATTTATCTCGATGGGTGAATGTTCCCTGGTTGTTGTGATGGCAACAGATGTGAACTTGAATAAGCTGTTCATCGGAGAGGAGGAGGAAACGCCGGTGAACGGCATCCTTCCTGAGGCAGAAGGAAGACAGCAGGACAAAACACAAGAGGAAAATGAAAGGTCAGTCAGAGGACCTTCCAAATTAAAAGCTCTGCTTGCAGTAAATCTTATCGGAACAATTTTTGATTTCTAACTTCGCTTTCAGAAGTGAGGAACGTCTGAAACCTGACTTACTGAGACCTGAAACATCAGTAGACAATGTGTGTGTTTGGATTTTTTTAATCCTCTACTACAAATTATTTATGAGCTACCCATTTTAATATTAAATTAAATGCCAAATTTCTTCCAATTACAGGTTTTGAATCATGCGAACAGTTCTCCATACAAAGGTATGAAAAATATCTCAAAAGTCCTTTGTTCATCACTGGATGCTTCTGAGTAACAATGTTCACACATTGCTTTGCTCACAGAGTGCGAAACAAGAAGTAATGGCCACTCAGAAGAAGCTGAGGTGATTACACTGCCCGCCTGCACGCACACATTACTATGACTAACCGCTTCGGCAAACAGTGTCCAGCTAGCCTGTTTTCTGTCTTCCATCCACTGACACTGAGTCAATATTTGACATTACGTGAAAGAATAAGTCAGACATGTTCCCTTCCAAAACTTTTCAATTGTTTGGAGGATGATATTTATACAGTGACAATATAAAGTGTTTGAGCTTAAATATATTCTCCGGAAAAGGTTTCAGCACAAAACAGTCTTGCTGCTAGTAGGTTTTATATGTGTAAACCAGGGGTGGGCACTCCTGGTCCTCGAGTGCTGGTCTCCTGCAACTTTTAGATGTATCTCTACTTTAACACGCCTGAGTCAAATAATGAGGTCATTAGCAGGATTCAGGAGAACCTGATTGCACTGAGGAGGTGATTCAGGTATTGGATTCAGGTGTGTTGGACCAGGGAAACATCTAAGAGTTGCAGGACACCGGCACTTGAGGACCAGGATTGCCCACCCCTGGAAACATTTGTGCTCCGCCTAAGTTTACCTGTACACAGTTGGCCGCTAAAAAAGAAAAAAAAAATCTCATAAAAATTTTATTTGGCTACATTCATTTAGTGAGTGAGAATGAAATTGCTTAATACTGAAATTATTGCGGCCACAAAAAATTTAATCTTTGCCTCATTTGAAAAAAAGGACATAGTTTCACATATTATTGACGAAATCCCACATATTTATGTTTGCGGTGGCACTTATTTACTCCCAAGCAACCAGTTTGCACATAACTGTTTTAGGTTCTTCATGATTCCAAATGACCAATCCTGCTGCTTGATAAACGTTTTTATTTTAACCTGATTTACCATCCTCCATGTTTTTTGAAGGGAAGATAAATATGGACCCTCATCCAGTCTAGTTTGTCACAGTTCCAGTTGTTTCAATGTTACATTATTATATCCCTGTGCAAATTTTCTCATATCCTTTTCCTGACTTATCAACAGACCAAGAGAACACATAGCGTATCCTCTCTCTTTCCAATGTTGAATAGAGGGTAAAAAGAAATTCAGGAATTAATTCATGGATCAAATTGTAAAAAGTTAATTATGAGTGTAGACAACGATGCTTATTTTCAAAAATAATTACTGTAATTTAGTTTGTTGTTTTTAAAATCCCCAATAAATGTGGAGGGTGCTATTAAAGTCCCACAATTTAACTCTTTTCAAGTCAGGGTATGAATTTCTTTGTAATTAATGTTTAAACTAAATTTCAGGCACCGTGTACAGAAAGTCATGGCATCTGAACAGTGTGACTGAAATTGTGAACCCATTAATGGAATCATATGTGCATCTTGAAGAAATATGTCACTTTCCACGAGAACTAAATCCTCTTGTGAATGTTTCCATTTAGGAAGACTTCATTGTGGGTCTCAACGGGGACTCAGACTCTCTTAACGGCAGCCTGACAGAGCTAAATCCAGCTTTTGTGAAAACCAGCATCTCCAACGGTAGCCTTCAATCAAGCTACACGGTACACGCACACACACACTCGTACTCACTAAACACACACATTTGATCAGCTGACTATCAGGGCGACGCTAAGATGACTCAGCTCAGGACAGTGACGCAGGAGCTGGTCTCTGTGTGTTTGTTGCAGCTCGGTGGAAGCATGATGAGTCTGTTCAGCTCGGGGGATTTTGGAGCGGTGGAGGTGAGGGGCCGTATCCAGTACTCACTGGTTTACGACAATCACAGGGAGGAGCTCCAGGTGACAGTGTATCGCTGTGAGGACATTGCTTCAGCACGCAAGAACCGCTCCGACCCGTAAGCAACTGTGTTTTCATGTGACTAGTTTCAAAACGGTAGTGTCAAGCTCCGAATCAATAAGCAAATGTGTGTGTTTGTGTGTGTGTGTACTTCACAGATATGTAAAGAGCTATCTTTTGCCTGACAAGTCGCATCACAGCAAGAAGAAAACGTCAGTCAAGAAGAAAACATTAAACCCAGTCTATGATCAGACACTCAGAGTAAGATGCTCTCTCAAGCACACATTGCATTAAGAGGCAACTGTAATCTTTCAAAGCCATTCACAGATTTATTCTGATTATGTTGTTTCAGTATAAAGTGCGCATCGGGGAGCTGCGCAGTCGGACTTTGAACCTCTCTGTGTGGCACGCTGAACCTTTGGGAAGAAATGTGTTTCTAGGGGAGGTGGAGGTGGCTCTGGGGCTCTGGGACTGGACCTGCACTGAACCCCTGTGGCAAGATCTGCAGCCCAGGGTAGGCAATGCCTCATCCTAAAAGTGTTTCAAGCAAATTAAATTCTTCTGCAATAGTATGTGCAGAAGATGTGCAGTTATGTGCTATTGCAATATTGTGGGGAATAGAAATAATAGGCATTTTATTTAAAGGTTCCTGTCTGGACCCTGAAAAACACCAAGCAGCAGTGAAAATACCAATCTACAATATGGAGAAAACAGTTGTTAAAAGGGCCACAGACTAAAGAGTCAACACAAAGTGACATATAAATGTCAACAGTAGAGAATCTAAAATGTAAACGACTTTAAAAGATGTTTTAAGAACAGCTTTTGGTTGAAAGTTGAAAATGTGATAAGACAAATTTTAAGATGCTTGGCCACTTGACTGAGAGCGCCGCAGTCAGTAGCAGCCAGGCCTGCAGGGGTACAACGAGGGAAATGGAGGAGGTGGATCTTAGACTGTGAAAAAATGACAATGTGCAGAAAATCAGAGTGATGTGGGTGTAAAAGATCAGAGAGAGACTGGGAAGTAAAAAAGAAGAGCTAGAAACATTTTGGTGTTTTACAGGAAGCTAATGAAAGACCAGAATAATTTGCTCAACAAGGAGTAATGACCCAGGCAGCTGTTTTGTGTCAGTCAAAGCCTGTGCAATAGTTCATGTCATAAATTATACAGAAAAGATTCACTAAAAGCATTTCAACATATAGCCAGAAAATGTACAATAACAGTAATATAACCAAAAGAAGGACGAAGGAGACGACTTTTGTGTTGAAGCACTTGACACAGGATTGATCAAACTTAAAAGGCAATTTTACCAAATATTAAGGGCAGTTTATTAAAAATAATAATTTGAAGTAAGTAAAAATAATAATAAAACAGAAAAGGTTTATATTTATAGTGCACATATGGTTCTGGTCTCAACAAGAATGAACATGTATTTCCTATGAATCTCCAAAAGAGGTAGAAGAACACCACTGGAAACTGATAAATGTTTTAACTTTACATGAGCTGAGAGGTACAATATAAGGTGTGTAATAATGCCAACTTATTCTAATCATTAAGAGAATATGATGAGAGGCTGTTTCAAAAGTGGAACTGAAATTGTGTTTGGTTATGCAATGAATTGTCATAAAAGTATTGCCACCTGCATTTATTCGGCATCTGAGGGAATGTGAAACAGACATTTTAGCAGCTCTGATGGAGATGAAAGGGGAGGAGAGTGTCTTGTGTCTGGGAGAGCTGAAGGAAGAGGAAGACATGCTGTGAATTTTAAATAAGGATTTACGTAACCTTGGTCTGTCCCAGCCTTCACAAGTCTGCACCTTCATCCATTACTTTGTTCTTATTCTTTGGTGATTTTTTCTTTTTTTTACATACAGGTTCACCTGAATCCAGAATCTATCAGCATCAGAGGGAACATCATGTTGTCTGTTAAATTTGCTCCTGAGGGATCTGAGGGTGAGAAGAATAAACCTGAACTGCATCCACAACACAGATACACGAGTACTGTAACATTCTGTGTGGACATAAAAGTTTGGATGTTTGTGTTCAGGTGGTGGTCTGCCTTTGACAGGAGAGGTTCACATCTGGCTCAGAGAAGCTCAAGGTCTCCTGTCTAAGAAAGGAGGCGCTATTGACTCCTTTGTGAAAAGGTAAGCCTGTTCTTCACTGTCAACACATTCTTTTTAATTTATTTTAATCCATAGTACACAATACGGCACAGACCACTGGCAACTCTGGTATAGAATAGCAACTTCATACTATTTTCACACAAATTGAAATACTGAAGAAAAAAAAATCCTTATGTATGAAGTGATTGTGCCATCAAAATATGTTGCATTTTAAATTCTGCATGAACTTTAAGGAATTTTGTAATGCTTTTTCTACACATCAGCACTTTCATAAGAGTAGTATATTAAACCATTTATTTTGCCTATACTTTGTAATCACACTGTAGTTGGTTGAAATAAATACCAAAATCAAGTCTCAGTTGTCTCTCTCTTCCCTTCAAAACCAAGCTTCATCCTTCCAGATGTCAGTCGACAGAGCGGTCAGAAGACGCGGGTGGTGAAGCGCTCCATCAGTCCGACATACAACCACACCATGGTCTATGACGGCTTTCAAAGCAGCGACCTGAGGGAGGCCTGTGCTGAGCTCACTGTCTGGCACAGAGACGGACTGAAGACGGACAATCTGGGAGGGGTTCGTCTGAGCTGTGGAACTGGTGAGAATCTTTATACTTTTATTAGTTTAGCTGTTGGCTTTAGATTGAACCAAGCAGCTGCTTCTAGCAAAGGTTCTGGTATTCACAAAGGGAAAAAAAAACATTCATTTTGCAGTTGTGATATTGTAGCTAGATTATGTATTGCTGAAAGGTAAAAAGGTTAAAAAAACGCTCATAAAAAGACCTAAGTTTAGCATCTAGGAATGTTTTTGAAAATTTCCTCCCTCATCTTTTGTCCATGCAAAATAATCTTAATGATATAATGCAGGTTTTTTTCAACTGTAACTATGACATATTAAGTCATAAACTGATTAGTGTTAATAACACCAATAAAGCTGATTGTATACAAAGATGCAGGTTCCTTCTGTTTTCTGGACTTCCCCATACTTTGCATTGGCAAGGTTTTCCTCTTTTAAGTTTTAAATGTTTCAGAAGATCCTGTGAACCCATCTGAAAAAATGCAACATGTTGGCAATTTTCTTTTATCCCGTAGAACCCCAGGTTAAAAAGCAGCATCATCTTGGAAAAGGCTTTGAAAAAGTTTTTGCTTCCTTAAAGATTTTTTACGTTTGCATTTTTTTTGTTATACTTACTGTACATGTTTCAGATCATTTGAATTTTTTAGATTTTAAAATCAAAGATAGCCAAATATAAAATGAAGTTTGTGTTAAAAAAATATTCATTGAACAGTGGAATTTTGCAAATTGCACTTTTGTTTTTCGAAGTATCCTCAATTTGTTTCTTTATGAATCATTTCATCCAAAACTGACAGAAGACAGAAATATGCATACAGTATGTGCTTGTGATGATGTCCACAGCAACATTTCTTTGTGTCATCTTCCAGGTCAGAGCTACGGCGAAGTCGTGAGCTGGATGGACTCCACAGAAGACGAAGTCACCGTGTGGACCTCCATGATCGAAAACCCAAACCGCTGGATCGACACGACACTGCCGATCAGAACTAACCTGACACAGCGGCTTGTGTGACCATAGCATCTTGCACTCAAACACTCATTCGTGTTCCATCTGTTGGACTGATGGGAGAAGCCCCTTGTTATCGGCACATGCAACCTCTCTGTTATGATGTACACAGACGCTCACACAGGAAATGAAGTCAGTAGTAGTGCAATATTCTTAAAGTATAGGAATAAGTCATGTGTCTGCAGATGTCTGCATTTTAAAATTTACTTTGTTCACTCAGTATTTAATCTGGTAAAAAAAAAGCATTTATAATCAATTGCAGTTTATTCATTTAATATTAAATGTAATCTATAAATTAATGATTGTTCTTGTTGACACTTGCAGCCGGAAGCATAAAAATAAAAATATGGTTTTTACTGGATAACAGCAGACACCCAATGTTAATATTCTTTTCCTATTTGTATTAGGGATGTTACATTCTTTTCAATCATCTTTGACTCTTAGTAAAATAAGTTTTATATTCTTTTATTAATGACTCATTTGTAAATACATTTGAATGATTGTCATCGCCATCTTGTGTTTGAACCTCATAACTGCACTCTTTGTAACAAAATGATTTAAATGACTACATGGTTAATAGCCTAAACAAAAGATAAGGTCCTGCAATGTTACACTTTTACAAAAGAAGGTGTTTAAATGTCAACCCTAATTTCTCTACTCTTTTCTTATCAAAGAGACAGTTGATGACAGAATCGCAGTCTGAACCTATGCAGGTGTCGTCCAGCAGATGGCAGTGACAGGAGTTTTGCTGTTATCTGAGATGATATCAGAATAATTTAAAAAATAGCTATAAAATGACTACTTTGTAAAAGTGGATGGGTTTTTAACTGGGTGCAATAAATCTCATGTCAGGTTTTAAAACAGAACCATGTTTCACATTTACAGAGTTTGGTTTTGTAACAAAATATGTCAGCATATTTTGTTACAAAACCACTTCACTTAATCCTATTTTGCTATATTAAAATATGGTGATCTACCAGAAAAGCATATTTGGAGAAAAATATTGGTATTAGTTTATTTGAACTAGTTTACCCTCATCTTTAATCTTAAAGCCATTAAACACATCCTGATTTTTTTTTTTTTTACATGTAGTATGTGTTACCTTTTTTCATAAAGGAATAAGCTTAGTGAATTTTTTAATGGATATGGGTAATACTGCTTATGTTTGTGTAAAATAAGATGGTGACAACTGATGACATACTGGCTTTTTGACTGAGTTTTTCTATTCAGTGTCAAATATTTAACTATTATATGTTGGGATTTGCCAGAAACTGTCATTGGATAGTTAGTAAGCTTATGAGTATTGTTGGTTAAAGAATAAAATAAAGAAGAACATAACTGCATCTTTTGTAGCATATGATAACTATGTCTTATATCTTCTAGTCCACATGTCTCATTTGAAACCCTTTTAATGATTCCCAGCTGAGTTCTTCCCAGTACAAAGTGGGTGAGAACTGGGAGACCACTCCTCCAATGTTAGCATAGCATTAGCATAATTTAGGATAATCTAATATGCCGTATTGACCACATTTGTGTTGTATGACACTAGATTACCATAGTAACCATACCATACCATTCCTGTTTAAAATAACCTTAGAACCAACTAAAGCTACATGTAGCTTATCTAGTAAACATTTTGTTTTTGAAAAATGAAAAAAAAAAACTAGAAAGTGTTCATTTCCTGCGGAAATGCAAGTGTGAATGCTGAATGCTTTTGTTGAAGATGCCAAAACGTTTGAAGTCAACTGCTGAAGACTTGTAGAAACACAAGAAATTGACAGACACACCAGAATAAATTATAATCCTGCAAAGTGCCTAAATGGGATTATTATAACAGAAAAACTGTTAAATAGGAGTAAAAGCTTTTGAATAATGGAAAAATTCCACCTAAACAATATTAGGAATTGCTGGGGAACAGTGGTTCCTAACCTAAACCGTAGGGTCACTGCAATTTATAAGGTAAAATTATATAAAAGGCTAAAAGTAGCTAAAATACTAATGGTTGTATCTAGGCTTCCACTTGCATGTTGAGTTACAGCAATATACTTTATGCAATGTAAAAAACTCATGTGAAACCTAAAATTTGAAAAAGACAGAAACATTCCCCTATTCCTTCTGATAAAAATGGTGGGTGAATGAAATCCATACCTTTTATGGTTCCTGAGATATCAACATTTGTTTGGAGGCATCGTTTACATGGTGACTACAAAACATACGCTACATGCAGCATGAAAAAAAACTGTCAAGAGCTCAAATTATTCCCAAGTGTTAAACAGCATAAAATCTGTTAAACTGCCCAACTTCAAAATGGCCACTGCCTTGTGTCCTCCATCAGCCCTGAAACCGATTGATTGCCATTAATAGGCAGGACCTGAAACATCCACTGTGAAACGCAACAGACATTTTATATTGTAATTCTCAATTCTGCCACAGGATGGAGTGGTTTCTCCCATGGGGTGAAAAATTCATAAAAAGCTGAATATTATAAAAAGTACGAAGGTTATTACTACCAAGAGATATAGCCAGCATTAGGAGAGCAAGCTGAATAGTCTAAAAGTTGAATGGTGAAAATAGCAAAGTATGAAGGAGAAGAAGCAAGGTAAAATTTAAGGAGCAACCAGTGAATGCTGTAGGCATTAGTGTGAATGCCTACAGCATTCAATGGGTAGGGCGGTAAAGTGGAGGGACCAGTGGTTCCCTGCCCCCCCTGTTGCGGCGAAGCTGTGCAGGTCACTTCCAGTTCAGAATCTGAACTGGAACTGTGGGCACTAAATAATGTATTTAATGCCCACAGTTTCTTTTATTTCATAGCACATGCTCACTGTGTGCTATTATTACCCCTAGCAACAGTTGCCATGCTGTTGAAAATGATGTCATCAGCATGACTTCAAATGATGTCTGTTTCATGAGGCCCTTCTAAAGATGACTTTGTGATGTCATAGAGGCCATGACATCACCAACTGATCAGTTAATTCTCCGGTCAGTTAACTAAATTCATTTGGACGTTTTAGCTTACTCAATGAAAATGACTGACGAAAGCTCTCAGAGTCAATCAATCAATCAATCAATCAAATTTTATTTGTATAGCACATTTCAGCGGCAAGGCATTTCAAAGTGCTTTACATCATATCAAAAAACA
>CAEFZX010014701.1:0-54499 GCA_903066825.1 Alfaro cultratus | reverse complement strand
ATGAGGACATCGGCACTGTCCCACTAATTCAAAATGTCCCGTTAGTGTTGCGTGTATACAGGCGAAATGTCCTGTTAGTTCACCTGTGCCAACACACACACACACACACACACACACACACACACACACACACACACACACACGCCGACACACACAAGCCCACTTTCTTACTATTCTCTTTACTTCACTAGGAAACTGCGAGAAAGCAGGTGTTCATACATCTTTGCATGGGAACATTTTCTGTTCCAGTGGACAAACTCCACCCACTCTGAGTGGACACTCAGCAGAAATGAAGGAAAACATAAATACTTTCTGCATGACTCATTTGTCTTGATTTTTATCAGCGGGTCAAATTGACCCTGAACAGTATGTGTGTCTCAAGTTCAATTATAAAGCTCACCCATTGAAAAAAAAAAAAAAAAAATCAAAATGTAATATAAAAAAGTTTACAAAAGATCAATTTCAAGAAAATAATTGTTTTTTTGTCTCTAGGTCTTTTTCAGTGGACATAAAAAATGTAAATCCAATTTCTTATGTCCAAATGAGTAAATGAGTAAGTTGTTGTCATTGATCCTTTATTTGTGAGAAATAAAAAAAACATCATTGTACAAATATTGATTGAAATGGTTAGTATTGGAGTTAACAATCAGATACAAAAATGCTTTGGAGTTACTTTTTGGTTTCTGACACTATTGCATGATTAAACACTCCACTGGTTTCTGACACTATTGCATGATTAAACACTCCACTGGTCAAATTGACCCACAATTTGCAAACATTATTGCTGCACCCCAGAAATGAACATAACAGGATGGTTAAACAGTGTGTTACAGAGTCAAAATTGATCCTTCTGTAATTGACAGGCTAAAAAACGGTGTCCCTTTTTTATTTTTTGCATAGATATTGATGAGACATGTTTGTGTTTTGATGTTGTTTCTAGACATAATGAGAATTTATCAGTCATATTTTGATAAACATTTTCTTCCTCTTTGAGCTTAACTTGAAACTGTAAAACAACACTGTGAATTGTATTTGCAAACTTTCAAAAGATTTGAACATGCATTCATTTATCCCCCGATATCGAAGAGCATTTGCTCCATCTCCTTGAAGTCACCACATGCATATGTATGGTGTTGAGTTGTTTTGATTTCCCAATATGTTTATCTTAAAGTCTTTTTTTAGCTTTACTCATAATTTTGTTATTCCAAAGCAGATTGTCTTGATGTTAGAAATTATAATGAGATTTATTTTTCTAGGACACCATCGGAAATGAGGCGGTTTTAGTCTCAGTAGGATGTTTCAAGCACTCAGCTGTTGTTTTCCTTTTTTCCTTTTTATTTTTTTATTTTTTACATTGAATCAAATAAAGCAGCAGAAGACAGACAGGGAAAAGAAAAAAAAAGAAAGAAAGTAATGGAAGTATTTTAAATTATAAATGCTACCAACAATACAATTTTTGGACAACAAATATACATTATCAGTATATCATGCACAAATTAGGTAATTATGAAATATCTGCATTATGTCTTTTCTAGGGTTTTTTGCCACAGACATAATTCAGTCATCACTTCTTGGATGTTCACATCATTCTCAAAAGCCTAAGGTTACATCTAGCTAAAACAACCTGAAAAAGCATGCACCAAATAATAACTACCAAGCTTTAACTCAATAACTCTTATCTTGTGTCGTACATATTTGAATGCATGATGGGCACCTAATGTAGTTTTTGATAAACTGTGACTCCCTGTTTTAATTTTCTAACTCCAAAACAAAAACTACATCCTGTGTGGCAAAAATAGAGAATAAGCCAGGTCTGCACTGAGGATTTTTTGAGTTTCAATTGTTTAAGATAGCAGGATTGTGTTATTTTATGGATCTTGGGAAGCAAGAGATTTTTTTATTACTTATTTTATTCAGGTATTTATTTATTTTTTTTTTTTATTCCTTATGGTCCAGGGTGAAGTAACACTGAAACTTGTCAACTGAGGTACTAGTTCATAACCTCACATAACCTCACTTGTTTCAAAAAGGGAAATAACACTACGAGTTACAAAACACTGGCTCTTCATACCCCACATCTTCTTTCTCTGTTATTTTTGTTACCCTTTATATAATACTTCTTAAATTGGACATTTGGTTTCCCAAAATGTGTTTTATTAAAACATAGTAACGTGTGTGTGTATGAAGGAGATAAATATGTAGTTGCCTTCTTTGTTGTTGGTGTATACTTTTGTATATTTATTCATCATTCCCAGTGCTGTTCTTTACTAATCATAAGCTCTCTTACTATTTTTGACATGCCAAGGGACTTACAGATTTTAATTAGCTTAAGACTATGATCTTGCATGGCCTATCAAATGGTGAGATTTATGTTGTAATCCACTAGACCTTTTGTATCCACCTTAAATATATTTGAATCTTTTGGTAATCTCTACTACAATGTTCAGTGACAGCAGTAGTACAAAAACCATTAAAACATAAATAAATATATATTTGACAAAACTGAAGATTTGTTTTGGTCTTAGTTTGCCAAAGTAAAGACCAGAAGAATGTTGAACACATGTGCAGTGAGCCATTGACCTGCTCTGAACAGGTTTAGCTATGGACTATGTAAAACATAATTATTCTTGGCACCAGCGTTGCTATGTGCTGCTGGACGGGCATTACCAGACCCTCTGCTGCCTTCTCCTTCAATGTGGAGTCACCAAAATGCCAAATAGACACGGTTGAGAAAGTAACCTCATTCATTTCAAACTGTGCCAACATGAAAATTAGTCCAGCGGATTAAGTGAGACTTTTCACTCGAGTCACCAGCAATCAAAGTAATGTGCGAGGTGACGCTTCAACCGACTGTGTCAATTATTGCTCCTCACAAGACTTCAAATATATTCAATCTAATGAAGAAGAGTGGCGTAAAGAGATAAAGCATTGTAAGAGGACGAGTTGGGAGCCAGATTTTCTGGTATTGCATAGTTAAAATGAACATTTTCGGTAACAAATGATTTATATCATGCAAAGCAGTTTGTACGCTGGAAGTAGTTTTGTGCACATATGCTCAAGTTTCCTTTTTTTTTCTTTTAATCAGCAGCAGCTCTGGACTCACATCAAAGGAGCTACTTCTCCTTGAAGTTGAGTACGCTTGACTAGTTGCTGACGTGAATGACAACCAGGTAGGCCTACAACAACAATAACAACAGGAAATCGACCACCTTTTGTGGCTCATGAAATAGCTCAGTCAGTCACAGTCTACTGGAGCGCAAGAACGTGGATTTGGCAGACCTGTTTTCCTCAACCTGAAATTTGTAAGTTAGACACCACCTCAGTCAGCAATGTTGCAGAGAGGCATCAAGCCTTCTGAAATTAGCTGATCGATTGATATTAAAGTGGAAAACGCTAAACTTTTATCTTGCCCTAACACTTACTCACGTAGTCATTCACACATCTCTTCGCACAGCAGTTCTTGCACTTCTTTCTCTCACCTGCTCTCACACGCACTTCTCTCTCTGCCTGCAACGAAAGGTTTAAATTGGCACTATGACAACTAGTGTAGCTGCCAATGTCACAACTGATTTTACAGCTGTGGGGCTCTGAAAAGTCTGATCAACACAGCTCGGGCTGACAACTCTCAACACATCAGCTTTTAAATTTCATGTCTTGGCTAGGTGGCAAAATGAAGAGTCTTTAGTGTTAAACGTACTAAGTGATAAAAATAGGCTATATTCTTCCAATTTTGCATTATTGAGAAAATGTCAGTCTCAATATTCTAACGTTGCTATTTTCAGCTGTATTCCTACATTAGCGCAAATTCATTGCCAATAAAAAAAGCTTTTGCAAAGTGAAGCTGAAGTGTTTTAAATTTAAATTTAGCTGTCTTTCTTTTATATAGATGCTTGAATTAATCAGAGACAATCACTTTGTTTTGTGTAAAATGTCAAGATGAGTTTTTTATTTTTTTTGTGAACTGGTGATATGAAGCAATTTAATCAAATTGAATAATTCAGACGTGCTACAGTTGTTTTAACTCTGTCTTTACTTTGATTGATTGCATTTTTCACAGCAATTATACTTTAACAAACCTATTTGATAGTAGTGATTCCGAGGCTTTAAAAACACTGTGTTGGGATTTTAGCAGCGTCTGTAAAATCCAAGTGTTATGGGGTGGTTATGTGTGCATTATTAAGAACTAGCATACACATTCTGCATTGCTGAGATAGCTTTAGAGAATAAAACATCAAAAGTACTTAAGTAATTTCTAAAATATTTAACAAAAGCAAGTTAAAACCTTGTTAAAATGAACATCTTCCCTCTCAGGTACTTGTGTCCTTATAGAAATGCCTCAGGGTGACAAGCTCAAGTCCTGGAAAGAATGGTACCATCCAGAAGATTTTAATGCAACATATATTGGACACTGAATTATTCAGATTAAAAGCTTGGAACATATAATGTCTCAGGACTGAACAGAAAAGTGCTGCTAATAATTGTTTAACATCTTGCCCAAACTGACATATTTCACCAGTTTGAAATGGGCCTTTATTAAAGCACAGAGCGATGTCTGATGTGTGCTTAAAGCTATCCTTTTCAGCTCCTTTCTTCTTCTTCTTATAAACGTCTGTCTGTCTCGTTGAAGGATTCCAAAACGACAGCATATTTCCACAGCAGGATCAAACTACAGCGGAGCAGAGAAAAGCCATCTGCACCAAGAATCGCCTTGAGTCAAACATCTTGAGCAGCAAATGGGGAAGGTGCTCCTTTAGTGGTGCCTGTGGAGTTTCAGCAATATGTCTCTTATTCTCTGCTAACAATAACTCTGTCCATTTAGCCCTTTGAGTGATCACGGCTTTAATGAACTTAGTGTTGGAGCCACAGAGTAGCTCCGCAAACCATTTATTGCATTTCTGCAATGAGGTAATCAGTCAGTGTCTCCATACTTTTATATATGCACAGCTGAAAATGTCAAATAATTACATTCTTTTAAAGCATACTACAACTATGGACTCTGCATAATGAAGGACAGCATCAAGACTTTTTTTTGTTCACATGGTAATTAGGACAAAAAAAAAATCCCTTCCTTCGTAAAAGGTTGGTTATTGTTAGAAATACATTCAAGCTTCTTTGTCTCTTTTAAGGTTGATTCCTATTAATAAGAAAAAGGAAATAGACTTTCACTACAGAAAAACGTACAGCTTCTTATTCTAATGCAGGTCAACGCAATGCATGCCAGAATGTTTCTGAATGCAGTGTGCAAGATGGAATTGGCAATAAAAAACAAGCTTTCATTCAAAAGTTCCTTAAGAAACTAGTTCTGTCAATCCATGGGCGCTAAAAGCAAATGTTACTGCTCTGTCTGTGGAATTATTAATCGCTCCTAGCTCAAATATTTTCCCCGTCCCTTCCCTGCAGTGGCCACTGTTTCATTTCTATGGCAAGCACGAGCTGCCATTTGCAGACTAAGAGAGCAAATGTTAATTTGCCCCATGTGCATTTCTGAACCTTAGAATTGGGAGCCGGTGGTAAAGAGAGGGTGAGCTGAGTTGGGTATTTACATAGGATAATGTGATTGAGTTGTTCCCATAAATTTATCAGTTCTCCTATAATTTTTCACATAAGGTGTTGTGTGCGTTCTGTTTGTTGGTGGTTTGTTGGGGGTGTAGACAGCGTTTACAATCATTTAACAAAATTATTGCCATACATTCCTCAGTGACTCCATCTGAGATACGTTAGTGGTTGTGTTTTATCGATAATGCAAAAATCTGTTGTATTCCTGTCTACAGATGGATGCAGTGCAAGTGGGCAACTTTAGAAATATATCAAGCAGGTGTTAGTAAATTGCTTTGCAATCTGGTATTTATATGATTGTGTTATATTTAATCAAACATGCCTTCAGTAAGCTACTGTAGTCATAAACTATGATAGAATACTTGTCATATCCAATGTTTTACTCTTAGCTATGATTCATTTTTTTATGTTTTAGGGTTTTAATTATTCATGATCACTCATAAACCCATGAAAATGGCATATGCTAAATTTTGTTATATATTTCAGCAACAGAGAGATAAACAATAGTGCACAAGTGAATAACATGAAAAAAAAAAAGATCAAAATAATCATTATCACAGAGTCATCTCCTGAGTAGCAACACAGCATCCACTACTGCCAAAAATATCTCTTTTTCAGAAGTTGATGCATTATGCATTCACATTAACGGCATGTCTCTGTCAGTAATTTTATGAGAAGATTCAAACTGTTCTCAAAAGACACATTTTGAAATTCCTCTTTGAATTGGACCATAGGTGGTAACAACCCAAGTGTGATGGTATGAGGAAATACAAGCTCACTTTGCTATATAGCAATCAAACTCTGTGGACGCAAACTTTCAGCTGTTTACAGAATGGTACTTTTTAGTTTCATATTATTCCCCTTTTCCTATGAAACAGTAAAAAGACAGCTAGAAGATATGTCAGAAGTATATGCTGACATATAATGTTTCAGGTTAATGAATATCTGTTTTTTTTTCTTCTTCTTCTTCCCTTTTTTGTGTTGTGGTATTGGTTAGCAGAAGAGAATTTTACTTTTCAGACACACCACCACAGCACATTAGAAACGGACATTTCCAAAGGTCGATGTGATTGATTTTGAACTTGGGCAGCAATCTTTTTTCCACAAACTGAATGGTTGTCTCATCCAAAACTAAATGGTTTTACACAGGAGAGGAGGAAAAGGGAAGGAGAGAGAGGAAAAGCAGGTCAGTTGTTGACATGGACAAATGAGGAAACAGCAGAATAGCATACACTGTAGTGACCCAGTTAGGACCCTAGACTAGAATTATATTATATTATATTATATTATATTATATTACATTATATTATATTATATTATATTATATTATATTATATTATATTATATTATATTAATAATTTGCTGTTTTATGGTATTTATGCTGTATAAATTACATGCATATTAAGATTCTACTTTGATAGCAGCAAGAGACTGAGAATTAAAAAAAGTAGATAAATTGATAAAGTATTGGAAGAGGTAAGAACGTTTGATCATATAATTTGCAGAAGTTTCAGCCACATGGGGGTGCTGTTTGACTTCTGACTGTACACCATCAACAGATTATCTGCTGCACACATTGCCTGCTTTTAGTCCCTCACCATCTCATTTCAGTCCCTCTCGTTTTGACTTATATCATCCCCCTTCACTCTCACTCTTGCTCTTCTTCTTTAACATAATAGGAGATGAGGTGAGGTGTTATAGCAAATTAAGTAAAATTAAGACAAGGGGACATCCCCATTTGCATATATTGTGAACGACTTTTATTGTGCAGTTCCTGACAAAGCCCTGTCTGTACTGTCCTTGGAGATGGGTGTTGATGACAGACTGCAGACCATGAAGGGAGTGGGAGTGTTGCATTCAGTGGAGGTGGAGGTGCTTGCACAACACATTATTATTCACCCTCTATGCCTTTTTTTTTGTTCTCCTTCCCTTTTTACACTTTCTCTGCGATTCTTTTCCTCCCCCCATTTTTTCCACATCTTTTCTTTGGCTTGGTGCCTTCCCAGTTCCACTCATTTTGCCTTTGTCCTCCCAGTTCATTGTCTTTTCCTACAGTTCCTATAAGTCTTGTCATTTCCAGAAATCTTCAAGTCGTTTCCATCTCTCCTTCTTCCCCAATTCGGTTGTTATCTGTACTGCCACCTTCTTACCAACGTCTACCTTTTTTCCTCATTCTGCCAACCACTCCACATGGCACCTGTCTAATTCTCCTTGTACCCACTCTGTGATGCCACTCATAGCTTGCTCCTTCACCCTCCCCTTCTTTCCTTCCTTGGCTCTGTGTGCCATGGCAGTCTGACAATTGTTGGAGCATACACTCCTAAGCAGTTATCACCAGCTTGCAGAGGTGTGTGTGAGTGTGTGCGCGTGCAGGGGTGTGTGTCTGCTCAGTAATAACCAAAAGTGATTGCGTAGAAGTGAGCATATGTGTCTGTGTGTGCATTTTCTTCCGTTTATATTGAGGTGTACAGCTCTTGTGTTTGCTAAAACAATACAAACAATGTGTCAGACAGGTTCTATTATATTCAAGCTTGTATGGCTCCTCTACTGTAGTGTAAAAATTTTTGCAACAATGAGGGGTAAAATGATACTGAAAGGCTGCAACTCCTCTCTTACCTCTGCCAAACATCCCTGGTGTTTGGCTGCTCTGGATCCACATAAAAGGCACTAATTTCTTTGTCCTCAAGGATTTTTTTCCCTCAGTTTTGGTCCCATCTGTCACTGGGAGAAGGTAAAAAGAAATGAGAAATAAACCTGGCTGGAATCCTTTGTCTACTGAAGGTAGATCACACCGTGGTAAGACCAGGACAATGCTACTCTGGCCTTATGGGTACACTGAGAGATGAGGGACGCAGGAGAGAAACCTCAGGACCCAGGCATGCTAAACAATCATCATATATACTGGGCATCATACTCAGCAAAACATGATCTTTTATATGTAGTCATTTTCATCTTTCATTATGTTTTCAGGGTCCATGCAATCACTCACTATTTCTTTCAGGCATACAAAAAGGATACAGCTTGACGGAATGCCATTCAAATTCTGGTTTTAAAAGTGTATTACCAACCGTTACGTTTAAAAGGAACGTTTGGTAGCATCGTTGCCTTGCATCATAAAGGTCCTGGGCTCAAATCCCGGCCTGAGATCTTTCTTCATGTTCTCCCTTTGCATGCATATGTTCTCTCCAGTTACTTTGTCTTCCTATTACAGTCCTATGGCTTTACGAATAAACTTGTATTCCCTTGCCTTGAATCAATCTCTCATTGAAACCACTTGTGACTCCATTTCAGCATTCAGTCTTGTACAGTACAGATCGAAAAGAAATCAAAGGGAATATGAATAACCAGAAATCCTTGCAGAATATTACTGATATTTGCTAATTCGCCTCCTTTGGCTAAAGCCATGATTTACATAAAGGTTTCAAAATATCTCATGTTACAAATATGTCAATCAAGAGAGGCCTGCAATAAAATTACATAATTAAATTGTTGCCATGTTAAAGTAAAAAAAAGCCATCAACAGTTGAAGATATTATGGGAGAACAGGAGGATTCTCCAAAATGCATGAAAACAGAGGATAAGCAACTGCTCAGAGAAACTGCCAAGAGGCCGACAGCAACACTGAAGGAGCTGCAGGAAATTCTGCCAAGCACTGGTTGCACTCTACATGTGACCTAAAATTTCACCCTCTTTTTCTAAATTTGTATGGACTAACTGAAAACTAAAGTATTTTCTTCCAAAGAAAATATGCTGGCTTCAGTAAAGTCTCTCAAACCCTTGCTTTGCAAAGTGTGATGGTCTAAAGAGACCAGATTTGAACTATGGGTCATAATTCTAAAAGGAAAACTTGAAAAAAGGCAATAGTGAAAATTATTTCAAGAATGTTGTACCAGCAGCGAAACATAGTAACAGCACCATCATGTTCTGGGGTTATTTTTTTTCATATATATAAACCTTCAGGTATATGCCAGAATGTAGATAGAGAGAGATTTAATTTTTCAGTGCAACAAATCAACAAATGAACAAAAACTTTTGAACGGCTTAGCCATTGTTTAGAAGTAAATCTGGGAGAAAATCTTTGTTGTCATTTTGGGGGTTTATAATTATTTATTATCATCTCATTTTTGAAAAATCATTTGTGTTACTCGATTACAAAGAATCTGACCAATTATTCCATGGGATTTAAATCTATATTTTCCTTCATTCATGTTTGCATGGGTCTTCTTGGTTGCACTCACAAGAAATGTTGATATTGTTGCATTTTGGAGTTGATATTAAATAGTATATGCCATACTAAATACACATCAAGCCTGAAACATGCATCTGTGAAGGAAAGGGTATTGTTTAAAAAAACAACAACAACAACAACTCACATGGACTAAACAAAGAGTGCAAATGGCAACTAAATCCCAGCAGCAAATGTGATTTACCATTTTTTGTAGAGTAACTCATTCTGCAATAGTTAAAAGTATTAGCAGCTTTACTGATGTAGTAGTTCCAACATAAAAACTGTTTCTTCCTAGAATGAGAACTGCACATTTTGATATTTATGTCACTTTATGGCACATAAAAGCAAATCTGAAAACACTCTGACCTTGCTTTATGTTATACTGTAAATAACATATTTTCTTAAATATCAAGTTAATAAATTCCACTATTTGAGCATCTTATTTACCACAATAAATAAGACGCATGTATATGCACAAATAAGGCCTTATTTGTGGCACTCCCGCAGTACTTACACATATGCTTTTCAAATATATTAGCAGCAATCCAAGACTATAATTACTTTATTTCATGTAAAACTATGAATGCGCTCTGCTGGCAGACTGCTGGAAACTAAAAAGTTGAAAATGTTGCCATTTTCAACTTCTAATGTTACCACTAGGCGGCACTCATAGAAAATTCAAGTATAATTCCCATACAGTCAGATGATTCTTGACATGTAAAACAAAAAGATACAACTTTAAGTAGTTTTTTTTTTTGCTTTGTTATGCACAATTTAGACACTTATTTAAAGTATTTTATCACAAATAATACATTTCCCAATTTAAATTTAAACCGAGTTATATTTTCAAACACTAGTGAAAATGAAACAGTTTTATTTCCTGCTAAAGTACATATCAGTGTCTTCAACATTGTCTAAAGAAGATAACTGACTGAAAGCAGGAAACAGTCTTCTCATTTGTTATGTTATATCCATTCACATCTCAACAACAAGTGCAAAAGGCAGAGAGGATGCTTCCTGCACCGGAAAAAACAGAATGAGCATTAAATTGTCACGGGAGTAAAAAAGGAACAGCATTAGAGAGGTAGGCTATGTCTTATTTTCCTCTCTATGCATAACTTAGAAATTATCAATGTTTTTATTTTGCTCTTGCCCCATATTGGATGGAGGGCCCAAGAGACCTATTAGAGAACCATGGGAAGAAAAACACCAGATTTCATCTGATTCCTTGGAGAGGGGAGTCTTACAATGCTAAGAACACTTAGTAGAGAAGTCCATTGCAGTGCAAAAGTTTCATGGTAAGGCTTTTTTCCTTCAGAAGTATTGATCCATTTAGCATTTACCCTCTCTGGTGTCTGCTGCAATAACGCAAATTAGAAGGGCTTGAGGCAACTCATGCACCAGCGTTCTTCAAAGTGCAACAATGACCAAAAGAGAAAGACTAAAATAAAAGATAATTCTGAAAAAGATAGCACTTCAAGGAAAATTAAATATAATTTAAACTGTTATAAATCCTTAAACCTTCAGCTATTATCGTTTGAAACAATAGATCTAAGATTCAGGCTTTTCTATGCCAGTTTACAGAACTAAACACAGGCAGAAGACCATACAAAGGATCACTTGATATGAAATGTAAAAAAAAAAAAAAAATTAACATCAGTAATATTAACTGTATCCAAAACTATAATTTAACTCTGATGCATAATATTAATTTCACATCAAAAGACATCCTATGAAGATCAAGCAAGATTAAAAAATAAGGAAAATTGCTAAGTGATATTAAAATCAGTTTGAAATTATGGGTACCATTTGAAGACATCATTGAGGTATAGACATAAAGAAGTTTTGAAAATTCAATGTTTCCATATGAAAGATTATTATTCTGCAATAACACAGAACAACAATTCCAATTACTGTACATTCTGCATAAGCTAAAATTCTACGTTTGACAAATGCTCTGTTTCCTATGGACATGTAACCTCTATATATTATGAGAAATACAAATTGTTTTGTTCTAATATTTGACATTTGTCCTTTCTAAAATGCTTATGGAGTTCAATAAGCATTTTAATTTATGTATCATTTTGCAAATATAAATAAATAGGTAAAAATTTAATAAATGTAAGGTGCATAACTCTAAAGTCAACTTTCATAATTAAAGAGCAAGATTAGATACAAAGGAATAGCACTGGACACAAAATACTTAGATTGTGCAAATAATCATTGAGCCTTTTCTGAAATGTTTAGAAATGCAATATGTGTTCAGTTTTAAAAGAGTGGTAAAGGTTGTATTCAAAAGTTGCAGAAGTCTGGTTTGGAGGGAGTCAAATCAAATTGAAGAGCACAGCTCTGAGTCTTTCTTATCTGTAATATTAATGTATTTACATTAGAAACGCATGTTTTTCTCATTGAATTGGAAAAAGTACACTTGAAAATTTAGTAGAAGTCTAGAAACAATTTGCCCAGGTTACGAAGACATCATGTTGAGTTTATAGACAAACACACTCAAAAACAAAACCTTTCTCTGGATTTATTAGTGAAGACTCTAACAGGTTCAATAAAAAACCTCCTGCATGAACACTACCAATTTTTCATTTACTGCGAGATAAGCAATCTGAGGCCACATACTGACAATTCTCCAAGTTACTGTCAGTACTAACTGGATAAATCACCTACACCTTTATATAACGCATTGCCATTGTTCTACAACTCATTTATAACAGTGGCAGGTTTCTGTTCTGTATATCTCCATTAATTTACCTGAACTTACACACATTCTTCTTCTAAAACTACAAAGAATGGCATAGAACTGTACACATGGAAGCTGAAAACAAAATAAAGCCATTCTATAAGGCATATAAAATTGAAAAGTTGTGCATAATCATCTTGTTATGATTTGTGATCACAACACAGATTCCCCAGTCAAATATTAAGACAGAGCCAAATTTAACACTGAAAGCAGCATTTAATTCTGGGAAACCCAAGGCTGAGTGTAACTGTGATTTGTCTTACTCAGGTCTAAAAATGAATATGGGAAATGGGTGTTAAGAACCTTGAGACAATGATTAATTTATAAGCAGCTTCATACTCAATGCATTAGCCTACCAGATAAATAAAATGTAGGAAGACTTCCATCACAGCACCATTGGTCCTGTCATCCTCCCTCCAGGCAACACAGTCTACAGATTTGGACATCAACACTACCATGTCTCACATCAAGCCTCTTTGGAGTTACAGCAAAAACCTTGTGTTTGTGAGAGAATATTTTTGACTAATGCATTTGATGCAGTTGATGCTTGACTACTGATCCTAATGCCACTGAATTCCCCCCTTTGCACTTATTGTGATGTCTTCCTTTATGTCTGGAGGTCTCTGTCTTCTGCAGCACCTATCCTGCTTTGAAATAGTCTGTGGTGCCACGTGCTATCCAACTGTGCTGCAATTACTACCATTATCCGTGACTCTACAATGAAACCCCTGACCATCCTCTCTGGGGTAGATAATTCTAGTCCTTGAAGGTTAGTGTCTTGCATATTTTAGGTGTTTACCTTCTCAAGCACACTGCAATTATGTGACTAGGCCATTAGCAGAGTCCTGCAGAATGTGGTTACAGGGAGATAGTTCAGCTATTTGAATCAAGTTTCTGGAACAGGGATTCCTCGGAAAAATTAAAGAGACCAAGGAAAGAAAATTGTCTGGTTCAAACATGACTGTGATACTACAAACACAAGCAGCAATAACTTCAATAAATGGGAATGTTTTTCAGATGAGAAAGTAGTTAAACTCCAGGAACTGAAATAGGAACAGACTTTTAAAGCATTACTCATCTTGAGACAAGTACTTGCATGAGATTTTAATTTAAGCATTCTGAAATATATAGTGCTTTACAAAAAGCAGATAAAACACATTAAATCGATGCTGTTCTAAACAAACAAGTCTTAGTGACAATCAACATGCAGCAGTCACCGACTGCCTTGAGCTGAGCAAAGAAACTCCAGGCTTGCTCTTTCAGCACTAATCATTGATGACTCCATTAACATAATTGTAAGTTTATGTGACACAATTACTCGTACTGCAATCATGAAGAAAACTTGAGAACCAAACAACAAACAGATTTCAAAAGAGTTCTGAACTCCTGGATTTTGCCTAGGAGTGTGCAGCTTCTTATGTTGGGGTTGAATTGAAATAGGGCCATTCTAATTTGCAGAGGATGACTTACTTGATTCCTTTTTGAACCTGACAGGATGTGTGGCATTCTTATGGATAAAACAGGACACTTTCCTATGGATGCTGTGCTAGCATTTGCTATGTTTGATGGTTTTAATCTGAATCCCAGGGAGCTCACTGCGCTTTTTAACTCTTCTTGAACCAATAATCTGAATGCTGTGGCTCAGGTCTATATTAAACTCATAAATTACAATTGGCATTCCAGTTAATGAGTCTATCAGTACATGTGAACATAAATGGGAATGAACAAAGAGAAAATCTAAATAAGGATTTGTATCTTTTGGAAGCTTTTTACACCTTCCTAAAATAGCAGCAATTTTTAAAAAGTGTTATAATAATTCAGTCACTCCCACCCTTAATCACAAGTTCCTTATGAAGTGTTTTATGTTCTTTGGTGTGCTTGATTCTCTGATAAACCTCTTTGTTGATTTTTCAGTATCTGAGGTCCTCTCCTGACATAATCCTACAATCATCAGTTCCATGATGCATCTACTGTAATGTGATATGTTTTGGGTTAGGTTATCTTCCTTCCTTCAGAACAGGATCTTGATGATGAATCCAGTTTGGCAGCAACAGGCACTGGTTGGATGAAGTGCATTAACTATCTTAGATGTAGATGTAAGTCTGTCGAGCGTAGCAGGTTAGATGGGTAGGAAAGTCACTCTATCAAATCAGGGCAGAAAGCTCACAAAGCCTTTTATGGAGAGGCTGTTTGTGGGATGTTCCATTTCCAATGCACAGCCAAGGGGGGTTTGTGTTTATCACACCATTTTTAAGATGAGAACAAAAGCAGGTGCAACCAGACCAGTTTGACTGGTGCATGGCTATGTTAGTAGATGTGGGTACTTGTAAATATGATGAGCAGTGTTGATTATTTGTAACTTTGCAATTGTTCCCTCGTAAAGATTTGGTCCTCAGAAGGCACAGAACGCATCAACTCCATGGCGAGGGGCAAACTGCTGCCCTATAAACTTTGACACGAGTTGTTTTTTTCTGCAATCATCATCTGCACAATGTTTATCTACGTGGTAGGGAAAGAAAAATAAAATCATGGCACCAGCTGAAGCCTGAAGACTTGAGTCCTTCTTCTATCTTACATTCATGGGTTTCCCAATGTTTGAAAGTATTTACTTTCAATAAAAGTTACATACATTAACGGTTGGATTTTTCTATATTTGTCAATGTTTAATTATGCTTCTGCATTCTACGCATCTTTATCAGAAACACCAGTAGGTATGGAGAGGATTATAGGTTTTGTCTTTTAGATTCGTATAATTTAGAAATAAATTATATTGATATAAATTTATGTAATTTAGAGTCATGTCATTTAGAAGAAATTTGGAAAGAAATATAATTTACAACTTACAATTTGAAAAAAAAAATTAAGTTGTAAAATTTACAATTTACAATTACAATTGTATTACAATTACACTGTCTTTTCTGTCTTGTCTGTAAAGCCAGTGTACTTGAACTCCAAGCACTGGGTCAAATTAATAAAGAAAACAAGTACTTGGCTAAATTTCCTATGAAACCACTATGCTGAATGATTTTACAATAATGTGGAACTGTTTAGCTAAATTGTTATTTATAGTGCAGAATTAAAAAAAAAAAAATTCTTAGAATTTTATGACAGAAAAAAATATGAGCATTCTTTAAAAATTGTAGTCTAATAGCACAAGGTTAAATTCCAGAAAACTGCGGCATCTTCGGAAGATACAGATGTTAAAACACACACAATGGGGAGATGATGTTAGGAAGTGTGCATTTTTCTGTCAGTGTCAGAGGTTGAAAGCAGATGACTGCATTTGTTGCAAGAAAGCATTTTGCCCATAGGATTAAGATTGGATGGCTGGGTTTAAACCTGTCAAAAAGAGCAGACTCAAATCCCTCCTTCACAAACACTTTATGGTTCTCACTTGAGGTGCTTGTGAGCAGTGGTGGAAGGAGAAATTTCTCTTTCATGCCATCTACTTCAGAGGCCATTTAGCACATCACAAATGGAGGATTTGTAAGGTCCTGGGGTGAGATTGTGGAAATTAGTTGTCATGTTTTCCTTTTTAACATTTGTTCCATTCAAGTTGAAAAATTGCAAAAGCTGTATGTGAGGATTTTCTATATCTTTATAACAAATAGGAAGTCTTTTTATTATTACAGTGCTTTGATCTGTTGAGAATCCCAAGTTATTATGACACCAAAAAAGACACAGGAGAATTCCCTACATGTACTTAACAGTTGTCTCACATTACATTATAGGATTTGCAAACTTACTTCATTATTATAAAGTTAATGCTACTTTATAACCTTTGGTTCTCTCAAAGCTTCTTTGAGCTCACAAATAATACTTAGTCAGATATAGAAAATAATTAACTTGAGCAAAGGATTATTTGTTTGTGGCAGTTTTGTCTTTCAGTGTGTCGTTAGTGTGATGGTGAGCGACCAAGAGGGAAATTGGAGAGGCCAAACAATAAAAAACAAGAAATAATTTCTGGGGAGATGTTATTCGAGTAGAATTACAATGTGTTGCTATTTTGCTAAATTATACACTGTTTGCACAAAGAGCACATCGCTTGGGAATTGCCTTGTGTATCATGCAAATGTTACCTCATATACACTATCCACCGGTTTCTAGTTACAAATTCGAATACCCTCCACATTATAAATATTGATATAAATGAAACTTGTCAGGGCTTCTTGCTAATGAAAAATGCCTGACATTAAAGAACATTGACTGTGGCACTGCAATATACATTGGAATATATAATAGTATACATTTAAAAAATTCTAAAAATACAAAGTACATTATAATTGATTATGCTTTTCTTGCCTGCTAAACACTGACAAAACAGCTGCATATACAGAACACAATTCCAAATGTTCAATGTTTTGTTATCCAGTTCAGTTCAGTTTATTTGTATAGCGTTAATATTGTCTCTATAAAGTCTCAAGGTTTCTTTTTTACAAAAGCAAACAAATAATAACAACAATTCAACCTAGTCATACAGACATACTATAAGTCACATACATAGATTCAAATTTGATCCGGGCTAGCAAACAATGCTGTCAAGTTCAGCTTACTGTGCTTAATAAAAGTATTCACCCCCCTCGGATGGTAAAAGCTGCTGATACTCAATCGCTTCATGCAATTGCCTGGTTTTCTTTTGATAATACAGTGCACACAAAAAGTACTCATCAGCTTGAATGTTGCATCCATTTTATTGCTTTTACAAATCAATCCATGATCAACAACATTTTCCTTTTTGGCAAAGAAAAACACACACAAAAAACCCCACTTAATGCTGAAATGAAAACTGATTTCTCCAACAATGATGAGACTTAAATTAAAAATGCCTAACAACAAATGAGAGACTGTGTAAATATTTGCCATCTTCAAGTCAATATTTAGTAGATGCACCTTTGGCTTTTCTCATTGCCATTCTTTCATAAATCAACAGTTGTTGCCAGGATACTTTTTATATGCACTGTATTATTAAAATTTGGCTACAGAGAATGTAGGAAAGTGAAGAAACGTGGTCATTATGTAATCCAACTGCCAATGTCCATAGCAGCATGACTATAAAGATAGATTAGAATAATTTAACAGTAATCTTTTATCAAAAAGGAAACTGAAGGCCGTAATAGTAGACAGTCACGGAATACAACAGGGAGGGGATTCCATTGGAGAAGAACCTGATGATTAAAATACCTGTCTCTCATTCTATTTAAGAAACTCTAGAAACCACCAGTAACCCACCAGTCTCAAAGCAAAGTGCTTTCTTAGGAACATAATGAAGGCCAATCAGATCCCCGATGTACGACAGAACTTTATTATTGATGCTGCATTTGTGAGAAAGAGAATTTTAAACACTATTCTGGATTTTTCATGGAGTCTGTGAAGAGATGGTAAAATTGTAAAAGCACGATTTCTCTTTTTAAAAATCCTCCTTCTGTACTGTTTTTAATCAGCTGAAGCATTTTTAACTGCATTTTTATAGGCTTTTAGCTAAACGTTTTTAATTTTGCATTTTATATTTAACTAGAAAAATCCAAATGTGAAAATGTATTTTTCATCTACGCTTTATCATTTTGTCTATGTGGAAAAATGTATGTAAGACCCATAGATAACCCTTGAAACACTTTGTAACATTCTTCCATGATTATTGTCCCAAAAGCTCTTAATCAGAACTGCATAGATTAGGTGCTGTGAAGTATCTTGGTTTGCCTGTGCAGACTTGTCAGCTGTTTAATTAGTTCTTGTCAGAATGGACTTTGCACTGTAACGGCGAGGGAGGTGGGTGTTGCAACACCCTCACTTTTGATTAAATAGAATTTGTACCTATTTCTGTCCTATTGGATTAAACAACTAACCCAAAATGCACAGAAATAGCAATGCTGTTCTGCACTTAAAATGTTTCCATTTGACCACTTATACCTGTACAGTGCATGGAGACATGTCATGTAAAACTGACATGTCTCCATGTTGTAAAATGAGTACAAGTGTAATCCAGAAGAACTATTGTTGTTCCTCTTTGACTCTGCACATGCAGTTGTAATTTATAAGCCTACATATATGATAATTACAATAATTTCAGTTGCCAGAAACACTGGAATTATCATGATTAAAATTTTAATTAAACTACAGCTGCGCATAACCTCAAACAATCGACTGTGATATTGATAAAAACAGCCCGATAGGGGCCAGATTTCTTTGGATAAACATTTGAAAATTTTCTTTTTTGCAGGCATAGGTGTATGTAATCTATTTTATTCCACTTTATAACCACAGTCACACATAGATAGCATTCCCAACCAAAACATGTTTTTATTTTATTCTACATTTTTTATTTTACTTTGCTGAATAAGTTTATACAGTTTTTCATGTCACATCACTTCAAGTTATGTCTTTACAAAATACTATTCTTCTACCTTTGTTCTTAAGAGACAGCATTCTGTAAGAACAATTACATTGTCACTGGATTTTACTGTTGCCATTACTAATACTGTTGCTAATCATTGCTCAGCTTATTGATCTTAATTTGAGCAACTCAGGAAAACTCAGTGGGATGTTCTATTCCAGCCCAGAGTTCACTGGTGCATCATTTCAATGCTATTGTCTTTTACAATGTTTAAATCTGAAATTTGTACACGCTGATGCTGTCATGCTTTTCTTTCCTTCCTCTCATGTTTTTGTCACAACACAGCACCAGGATGAATAAGCCTGTGCTGCTTTTAACCCTTTTTGAAATTACTTCTGCATGGGACTACTATACGTAATTGATCAATGTTTAATATTTTGTAAGCCAGATATTTCTTACCTGGATATTGAAGGTCACATCTCTAGGGTGAAATGAGGGTCTGTCAGATGAGTAAAAATAAACCGGTTGGGTTTATGCAAACATTCACAGACTGTCTTTAGTGGACATGTCATGTTTTTATGATTGCCCTCAGTTTGACCACTGAGCTGGACTAAGACTGTAGCCTTTGGGTCAGCCAAGGCTGTGCAATGTTTTGAATTATTTCAAAATTTCTACTACTGAAATAGATTATGCACTCCCTTGGCAGTAAAGATACGATAAAGGGGCTGTTGCCTTAACTCGGTTAATTGGCATTACAGGTCTCACCTCCCCATGAACTTGGTCCAGATCAATTTCAGCTATTGTTGTGATCATGTTCAGATGGGTATTGTCATAACAAAGAGGTCAGATGTATATAGTGTGACTTTCCATTTATTATGAATTGTTGCTCTGGAGCCACACTGCCGAAATGGCTATTGATTAGAAAGGGATGTTGGTGGCTCGGTTTGATTAGTCATGTGAGGACTAACCTGAGCAGGATCAATGTGGCCCCAAGGATGAGATCTACACAGAAACATATTTATGGTAATAGAGGTATATGGAAAGATGCACATACAGCACAGGAAAAAAAAAAGAGAAAGCTCTCTCAATAAATTGGAGTTCTCAAGAAAATATACCTTGACTAATTTATTTAATTTATCTCCTTTGCATCCACGTATTTATATATTTGGGTACATATACAATAAAACCTTGTGTCTCATTGAGATAGAAATATTTACTTGTATCCTTTCTCTCTCTCTCTCTTTCTTTTCTTAGTCTCTTTTTCTCACTCTCTCTTCTCTCTTCATTTCTGCATCTGTCCTAAACTTGTTTTAAGCTTGTTTATTCCTGACTTGTCTAGCATATATCCTCATTTTCATTGTAATATTTATTTTCTAATAAGCTTCTGATAGTTTCACAAAAAGCTGTATTTACGTGGAGACGAAATTAAACACAGGTAGACTCTAATTAAAAACTACGTGACCACTGAAAAGAAATGGGGTTCAGGTATGGGTGTGGAGCTATTGTTCCTTTATTCTCTTCTCCTTTTTCTATCTCCAGCTATTCCCCTCTTGTTTGTTTTCCTCTCTGTTCATTTCCTGCTCCCTGCAGGAATGATCCACTCCAGGTCTGCTTGGTCTGCTCTGCATGGTAGACTCGAGTTCGTCCTTGATGCTGCTCTGCACACCTGCAATTGATTCTCCTCCTATTACCTTCAAGCTTTTAAGCTGAGCTCAGACTAGCATTCAAGACCAGTCCATTGACTTACCTTGGTGATTCTCGATGCCTCTTTACTTGAGTAAAAATCTCCCTGAGTAAGATCACTTGAGTTTACTTCATTTTATTTCCTGTGTGATTTTTGTGAAAATTTACCGAGAAACTCCTCCTCTGAGTTTTTCTTGTTCAAGTTCTTCCTCTACCAAGATCTGCAGTCTCAAGTGCAACCTCCTGTTTAGCTCAACAGATCAGCTTCCAGCAACTCCAGTTTACCCTCTGGAAAGTCCTGTCCGCTCTCCATTGACACACACACCATAACCGGACTCACCTGCTCTCCTTCTTGCTCTCCCTGTTTCTCCCCCACCGGATGATACTCACCAGCTCCTTTTCCCTACACAGCAAGATCTCCACTCAGTCCTGGAAAAGAGTTCCTGAAAAATCAATAAACTTTCTCTTTTAATTCTTGACAGTCTTGCCTTTCAATATTTGGGTCAGGATATTAGCTACATTATGAGAGATGGTTGGCTGAATCTGATTTTGGGGTAAAAGAGGGGAAAAAAAGGCTCAAATGCAAATACATGTCATAGAACATAATCATGCAAAAAAAATTTTTTATCATCTTACAAATATTTCTTACTTCTTTTCTAACACATAAAATTCTGATATCTAAGACTGGTCTGAATTTATGATTGTTATACACCAAGTATGATACTCTTTTTTTTGTTTGTTTTGTTTTTTTTTAGATTTTTTTTGTTACCCTTTAACAACCCCACAAAGAAAGAAATAACATTTGAGTATCTGCTTGCTGGCATTTGTAAAAACAGAATGAATTGATCCAAGTACTTATACAACGGCTAAATATATTCTGCATCCTATTCTAATTTGAAAAACAGTAATAAATACATATTTTATAAAAAAAAAAAAAAAATATGAGTAAAATATTGACTTATCTTTGAATTATCTGTAATTGTACTCAGTTTAAGCAAGATTCTTCTTCACTATTGATCCCTGCGATGACAAGGTAGATCGGGACAAACCAGAGCAACTTTAAAATGATCTGCATGGTCAGATCACAGAGTTGGCACTTCTCTTGTATCTTGATGTTGACCAGTTGGAGAAAAGCTTAGTCTGAATTCCTGCCCATCAGGTATACACTGCCCTCTTTATCCCTATTCCAATTTCTAGCCTCAGAAGGAGAAGAAAAAAACATGAGAGAACATAAGAAAAATAAAAAAAGAAATCTGCAAATGGACAAAGGAGAAAACATGAGGGGAGAAAATGCAAATAGGGAAAAAAAAATAAAACATTAAATCAATGTATAATAAAAAAAAGTAACACTAAATAAAAAAGTTAAATAAATTCTAAATATGAAAAAATGTGACAGTAAAAAAAAAGAAAAATAAATCTATGATATGAATAAATAAGAAAAAATATGAGATAAAAATAGGAAACAAAACAAAATTGGAGATAAAAAAAACAAAACAACAGTGATAAAGTTAAATTAATACTGTTGAAAATGATAACCAGATAATATTAGTTTATATTACACTTTATAACCACAGGAGTTGGGAAAGTTCTTTTTTAATTTTCTGGGATGCAATATTTGGCATATTTACTACATTATCAAGTCATTCATTTATTTGCCAATTTTGTCAGGATCCATCCTTAGAAGTCAGCCTGCAATTAGAAAGCAGGACTCATCATCCAGAAAAAGCTCCTAATTATTAAAATCCATCAAATACTAGTAAACCTGACAATCCAACAGTAGCTCAACAAAAGCTCAAAACAGGAGCTTTAGTGTGTATCCCGCTGGATGCTTTTGCTGATTTCTCTGGATTTAATGCAGTTAATGGAGGGACGACGATGGCAGCGGAAGCTGCCTCTTCATCATATGCAAATATACAAGGCAGTCAATTATTTAACCTAAGAGAAATAAAGATGAAAAACACCATAAATTAGAAGGCACACACAGAGGCATAGTGTGATGTGAATTACAATAATGAAGGCCGCCTCCTCCTCAGTAACAGACATCAAACATCCAGCTGGAAGAGCAGGCTGAAAATGAGGGCCCATCAACCGTGCATTATCTCTCACAAGTGAGAAATGTTTAGAAATATGAAGGGGAATATATTTGTGTTTTTGTCTGCCTTCTGGATGTTAGAATAGGGTCTAATTTGTGACTTTGAATACCGGTTGTTCAGTCCCATTTCATTCAGTTTTAATATCAGGACTCATGAGAGCACCCTTTTGCTACAGGGATTGCTAGCAGAGAAAATCTCAGTGCGGTTGGATGCCTGGAGGTCAATGTTTGGAAATATGGCCCCCTCATTGTGAGCGTGTGTTTCACTTCTCTAAATATGTGTATTCCTGTAGTGTATCTGGATGATAAAATGGCACACAGAGCAGCAGGTGAGCCTACTCCCACCTGAGAACCCCGCAGTGAGGTTCCAGATTTGGCAGGGGAAGAGCAGGAGGCCTTATCAAAAGCCAAGGGAGTTACAAAAACCTCAGCTGCACAAAAGACTCCTTAGAGAGAGAAGACTCTCACATTTAAAGAGAAGCTTGCTGCATCTGTTTTCTCCGTTTGTTCTAATTTCACACGACTGAGGCTCTAACTGAATTTTCTCCATAGTCAAATAAATAAATAAATAAATAAAAAGAACTGGAATGAAAACAGCCCTTCTCCTTCTTTAATTTGACATAGGTCTGTCTGGGTTTGTCATGATGTGACAAATATTACACATGAAAGAAACAACAAAGATTTTATACAAATAACTGTGTATAGGCACTGCGTTTATGTTAATCTCCAGTGATCACTTCAAGGTGATGGGTCTGACATTAACTGGCATGTTTTTTGTAGTGCCTGAATCATTATCCTTCATAGAGCAAGATGGTTTGGCTTTTGCTTAGATGCTTAAAAATATTTCCTTAATGTGATGCAAAGCTCAGTGTTGTTGAATTAAGTCTTTTTAAAAATGTATCTATGGGAGAAAGTATGATGAATAAGAAGAAAATGCAAAACCTTGCTCTAAAGTTCAGGGTATGTTTTGTTACTTTGAATCCCCCACTTTATTGTTAAACTGCAAGGGCTTTGGGAAATTTTAATCCGATACATAGATTTATGGAACACATTTGAATGCAGAAAGTGTGATGAGAGCGCATTGCATTCTACACAGCAGCACTTCTAATCTGGAGAGTATTATTCACCCAAAGCTGAAGAGGAAAGCTTCAGTATTCTGAAAAGATTAAAATTTTACAAAAAAATTAAACCATCATGGAAGGCCATGTTTCTCAACATTTTAAACTGTTTGCATTGAAACATTTAGTTATTGCAATGACTTAGTGAGTGGTTGAGAAGCTATAGAGCTCCTCTGTTACTCAACCTACACAACAGTCATCAAGAAGAAAAATGCAGCTATAGTCTTGTTACCCTTGATTGCTGTCATCAGGCAACAGGACCAGACAAATCGCAATACTGTTACAGACCTTTCATGTTTTCAACTTTTAAACAAATTACCGTCCTCTCCTCTGAAGTGCTGCATATTTTGTCCTTTTCAGCACTGGAACATATACTCTGTGTCTTCTTGGCAACTCTTGATGCAAAGCGCAACCACCAAGGTCAGTTTGGTCTCCCTGGCAACTGCAATACATTTGCCGCATTGTCAGGCTATTTAATCAAGACCAGCTCTATGTGTGTCAGATGAACTTGGACATTCCTTTTATCTCTGAAACTGCTGAGCGAGGAGGACACCCCTCCCGAATTTGAAGGGGACAAGATGTGTCTTAAGAGAGCTAGAGGGAGAAAGTGAGAGTAACAGGAAGCGAGCTGGGATGCGGTGGAGCATCGCTATAGTGTCAGTTGTTGGAAGTCCTTGATGATGCTTTTGTATTGATCAGACCGCGCCACGGTCACCCACAGTAAATCTATTCACAAATAGGGCAGCAAGAAGAATATACAGAAACATTCCGTCGACTGATTTTCAATCCACTTAACCTCTCCCCTCCTCATTTGAGCAATAACAGGGCAGTAGAAGGGGACAGAGACACAGTAGATGGGAGAGGGTAATTTTGCATCTCGTCTGTTGACAGTCAAGCATGTTGTTATCATTGTGCGCTGCCCTCTAGTTTATCTCCCCCTGGAAGATAGTGGCTTGCTTCTCGTGACTATGGGGCCAGACAACCAATTATCTATATGCCCTCTATCAGATGTGATTTATATCGCCAGTCTGTCCCAACTCTGCTGTCCCCTCTCTGCCCATGATCAATCACCGCACAAACACAAAACAGGGCTTTAACAAAGAAGTTAATTTTCTGAATTGAATACTAAGGAGACCAAAGATATTAATTGGCTTTTCAGAGAAAAAAACAACAACAAACAGAGGGCAAGTTTTCTATAAGTAACACAATTTATTTTTACGAGTGAGTCTTGTGGATTTAAGGCTTTTTAAATACTTGCATGGGATAGATTCTAACATTAGAAAAAATACAAAATGTAAACTTTGAACAGAGCAAATTAAAAAGTGGGTTCAATTTAAATATTGTCTTACAAAAAATTTTAAATAAAGGTTGTTTTTTTTTATCAGTTTTTAGGTTTCTAAAAACATTTTATGCATGTATTTAATAATAACCTTGGCATATTTGAGTAAGATTAAACAATGATGAGCTGATACTTGTTAAATTGTGTATAATCTGAGATATTTTTGCTAAGAACAAGATGGTATATGTAGGAGAAGAAATTTCAAAGTGTCAAGAGACATGAATTACAGTAGTTACATATCCTTGATTAGGAACTACGCAACTGCATTCCTTCAGGCATTTATCAGAGGTACTAAGCATAAAAAAATCATATTGCCCACCTCTTAATGCAGAGTTCATGAAAATATAATAGATAGTTTAAATCCCAGGCAGTGCTGAATGAAAGTATAAATTCTGTCTACCTGCTTGTGTTCAGTCTGTATCTCCTCCACCAGACACTTTGAGCAACTACTACTTAAAGTCTTCACTACAGTACAGGTATAGAGAAAACAATTCCCCTCAGTACTTTTTTTGTTATTGTTAGAAGGTAGTGAATATTTCAGGATTATGATGTGATCAATACTACAAGGCTGCCTGGTTAATGATGTAGAACCATCAGACTCGTCAGGGAGAGAAGTGATGATTCAAGTCACGTTTGTGAACTCTCCTCTTTCATTAAAGATGTGATCAGTAAGCACAATGTGTCTCTCACCCAAGGACAGAGTTTTAAACAAGATACCAAAGTAACTTTTTCTGACTCGTAAATACAACTGTATCTGAAAAAACATGAATAGGAGTGGGGAAAAACAGATTTGACAACAAAAGTGAATTCATTTAGAATTGCACCTTATTTCAAATGTAAGCAATTCTTAGGAAATGTGTTGCTGGATACAATCGTTATCTGATTTAAGTTTGGCTGATAACACAGATCTGCTGCTGCAGAAATCAAAGAGCAAGAATAATTGAGCACTAAACTCTCGACATTTGATTATAGATAACCTTGTGTTCGTGCTTAACCAGGGATAGGGTTTCGTTTTGTTGACAGGATCCGATTCTGATTGATCTTGTGAAAATAGAAGCATATCCACAAAACACACTATGCGTAAGAGTAAAAATGGTCAGCACTGCTTTGCAGGACGTGCATTAGCTTTCAGCAATTTTCTCATTTTCTCTCAGCTTTTGCAGAAATTGTCTTTATGCCTACCTTTTGGTTTAGTCTAAAGCACTAGACATTAAACACGACTGGCATGACTGATAGCAGCATTCTCTATTTCAAACAAAGTTTGCACATAAAAGCCCTCACACACCCTTACCCTACACCAATACAATGGTCAGACACTTAGCTGTTCACTGTTTGAAGTGACAGAAGAAATCTGGATAATTGTATGATTGATTCTTTGTGTTCCTTCTCCACTTCACTGAACAGGCTTTATGTAGGAACTGAAGAGGGAGAGAAATCTTGAGATACAAGATGCTTGAGCCTGCGCAGACTCACATGTGAGCTAGGTGCACTCTTATTGATGCACACACACATATAAACCCACCAACTATTTTTGGATTGTGGTTGCACATTGTGGAGTGTGGCTGTGTGCATCCATGAGTCAACCGACTCTTTCTCTGCCCTTTGTTTCTCTGTCACTTCCACCTCAGAAAGCCAGGGAAGATCACATTAAGTGGGGCTTCTGTTGCATAGCTGCATTTGGCTGAGTGCTGAGGGAGATATGGGGCAGGGCATTACTCTAAGTCAGTCCCTATAGGCTTCAGCCGATCCAGAAACAACAAGGCTAGTGTAATTCACAAAGTCAGATGTCTTCACTTCAATGGTTCAGAGCCTGATATAAGCTCATGTTCTCTTGTGGGAGAGAGGACTGTCCCACATTGACCATTGTTTATAACGCCACAAATATCAGTGTGTGCAATTTAACCTGACACTGAAGTTTCTCTCTTCTGTTTGTCCTTCCTAATTAAACAAAGTTACATACTTTCACACAAAAGAACATGTTAATTTTGTATAAAAGGCCACATACTTGCTTTACAAAGGGCAGAATGAGAATACACAAAAATTGCCTCACTAGAGAATAGTGGAAAAACTCCTGTTGTGGACTGTGATGGAAACTGAAAAACAACCTCTATCCCTTAAGTAATCTGATTTAGTTTCTGCCAGCAAGGCTTAGTGTTAATTAATTCCCAGGAAAGTAACAATACTGTTCTCCAATACTGCTGTACCTGCATTGTGACAATTTGGATTTGAAGAAGAAAGTAAATATGGAAGTTTTCTGGGCTCCAAGAATCCATTTATTACTTAGACAGAACACAATGATAAAAGGTGATCGCTTTATGTGTAATATTAAGCCCTATGACTGACATCCATAGAGCTGTGGAAAGTATTTACCCCTCACAGATTTGTTTTTAATTAAATCAAATTAATTGTTTTTTTTTGTCAAACTTAAACATTTTAGTTTACCTAACACATTTTAAAGATAATATAAATGCCAGCAGGGCCATTTACTTCCTTTTCAATTCTGCTAGATTTTCTCAGCTCCCTTTTGGGCTTTCTTCCACTGAGATGGATTTCTCCAGTAAAATTTCTACCTGGCCAATCAGCAAGCAGAAGGAGAAGTTATGAACAAAGATGCCAATCGTTTTGGAACCCATTCAGTCCATGTTACCAACGCTTCCAATTATTGAATTAACAATAATAACTCAGCACTTCTCTTTTTGTCGTGGAGGATGGTTGTTCACAGCACAAGCAATTTTCAGTAATCTTCATAGCCTTGAACTGGCGTATTAAATAAGTCACGGGATAACGTTAGTGATTGAGTTCATGCCTCCAGGAAGCACTTTTTTTTCTCAAAAGCCAAGGGGCCAAACCCTCTGTATGAAGCAAAGTGCAGAACAAGGGGCTGATTTTTATTTACTTTATTAAGGAAATAATCTACCCAAAACAACGTTATTGTCCTTTGGATACAATAACTGTTGTGCTACTCTTTGAGGCAACAACTGACATAATTCGTTTGTGAAAACTGCCAACAAGGCTTGTGCATCATATCTAAGTGTGACAAAGCAACAACAGCAAACCCCCCAAAAAAACTAGCATGTAAGTGAGTAATTTTTTTTGACAGTACTATCTGATAATCAATAGCATGTTTGTAAATTTAGAAGAGCAGCCATTCTCAAACAGGCCTAGAGTTAAGAAAAAGCATGCTACAATAAACATTTTGAAAACTGTACTTTAAATATGTTAATTCGTGTACATTTGTTGGAACAATTTATAAAGTGTTTAAAAAGTGTGTCATAACACTTTACACCTCATTTACTGGCACAGCTTAGACAATGTTAAATGGTTTTCAATTATGTAGCGCTTTTATTGTCTTGTCTACTGGCTACATTCAACCATTCACGGAGAGTGATCAAGCAATCTGGGAAACATGTTGTTCAGTGTCTTACCCAAGGATAGTTTGACATGTACTGGATGGAGGGTGAAGATCAAGCCCCCAGCCTTTCAGTTGCAAGTGTCTTTTCTTCTTCCTGAGCCTGTTAGACAAAAATAAAACAATGCGGTAGCATGGGAATACCCAGTAGGAGTTAATGTAACTATATGTGAATAAAGATAATGATGCAAATGGCAGATATGTCCTTATTAAACATAGTTTGACCAATTTCAGGCTTTTGACTGCATATGCCTTGAGGTTTATGCAATCATTGAAAGGACGCAAAAACTAATTCCAGATTTCTCTTTGTAGCTGATTACTTAAGTGACAATAAATTAATTCAGTCATCATTGAAGATAGATTAAAATTGTCCTTACAGTCATAACTAAAGCAGAACTTCAGGGGTATGAGTCTGACGCTGAGCTGCATGCAGACACTTGCATAAATAAATGTTAATATTAGAATCAGTCCACACTGCTGTCAGCATTGGCTGCTTTGAAAATTGAATGCTGCTGTCGCGTATTTCATCTGATATGCAAATGTTTCTAAATTGACATCAAAAATGTCTGAACTGCTCCATTGTGAATAGAAAAATGCTGTTAAAAGTTTGACTTATTTAATGTGGCTTAGATATAATGGAACATTACAAACTAAACAGAAACATTTTACATTTCAAAGTTTAGTTTAAAAATAGATTAAATACATTACACAATTCTAGGCTATATTAAGTTGCCTTCTAGTTTTGAACAACGTACCTATGGTACTCGTATGGTAAATTTGGCAGAATGTTCTTGATTAAAGGTGTTTTGCTTCTATAACTGCTGTGCTGGCGGTGAACAGAATAATAGTATACCTTGTAAATAGGCTCTTTTCATTTTTATATATTAATTGATGGTTTGAAGTAGTTTCATGTGCAATTATGATAAATCCAACTAATTCTGAATTTGTGTTAATAATGATTTGAAACATCAATGTGGTGTTAATATAAAATGCTTTCTACAGTGAGCAGAATGGCCTGTGTGCTATTTTATGTTCACATGTGTTTTCAGGTACCTTCTGTTGTTTTTCTGGTGTTGTTGGATTTGTTCTTATGGTTGGAAATATCCACAGAGAATCTTTGAAAACATTTCATATCCAACTTGGTTGTCAACAAATCCCCCAAAAAAGTACATGACATCTGAATCATGTTTGTATGTGTTTGAACCTTCTAGACACATTTGGGAAAAGCTGAGCTGAATGACCATTATTGCAATGGCCATTCAGCAATGCAATAATGCATTGCGACTAGTGCTGTTTTATTTCTGGACTTTTCTTCAATCTGCAGAATTTGATCCAAGTATTTTGAAAAGGACAAGTGACAGACTATAAGGCTAAATGGGCATCATGTCATGACTGACATTGTAGTCCTCAAGACATTTTAGGACAATAGGACACAGAGCTTATAAAAATAAGCCAATACATATATATTTGTAAGAGTCACAATCCTTCTGTCTTAAAAGTAAAAAAAAACAACAACATATTAAAGGCAAAAGTTAGTCAGTTACTGTTAAGCCCCAAATTATTTATACTTCTATCAGATTTAGATTTAAAATGTATTTTCTCCAACCAAAGGTTTGTTTGTGACTGAAATGAGACAGACATCTCTCAAAAAATAATAAGACAAAGATAAAGTGTGTGTCATTTTTTAAATAAACATAATGCATTTGTTTTTATTTAAAAACGGCATGTTGAAAAATATTTATACAGCATTTAAGCAGTCAAGTCCTTGCTGACCATCTATTTGTATGTTTCTACTGGTATTTTGGCAAACTACCTTTGGTGATGTCCTCCAACTCTATGAGCTTAGATGGTCTCGATTCTATCATCCTAATCTTTAGCTTCCTCCAAAGAAGGTCTGCCAGATTCAAGAAGTGACTCTGGCTGAAGCCACTTGTAAATGTTGAGATTACGTCCAGTCAAAAATAAAATATGTTGGTAAAATTTTAAGGTTACGTTAAGCCTAAATCCTACAGGGGAATTAAAATTGTAAAGCTTAACACAGTGAACCATTTGTGGTTTTGTCAAAAGTCCAACCTTTACATTAATAGTTCCCAGATTTCTGTGACATTTTTACTTGATTTTTATTATTATCATTACTTTAAGCATGTTTTACTAGTTACAGTTGGCTGTGCATGCAGAGTTCGGGCTTGGGACTGACTTTAAGAATGCTAACTTTATGTAACTCTTCGGCTACCAGGCTACATTAGCCTGTAAACCAGAATAATCTGAGAGTTTATATTAAATTTGCACTGGCAGAATGCTTGTGGCCAATTTCTGTTAAACAAATCTTGCCTTTCCTGAGTTGTTAATTTAATCTAGTTGCATCTGTTAGGCCTTTATTAAAGAACACTTTTAGGCATGTCACACTATAGCTTTGGAAACTTGCTGGCCCAACCGGTTGAGTCCAAAGGCATTTTGGTTTTCTGCCATTAATAACACCCCTTCAAACAGATACTGGACCAGAGATGCATAACTAAAGCAGATAGGCCTAATGGCCTTTCTCCAGGGATCCAGCAATGGCAGCTTTGCAATGCTAGTTTGTGAACCCACTGCCTTTTAATCAAAGATACAACACTCTGGATGAAATTGTGGGTGGCAGTATCCGAAGGGAGACTTACTAAATACATGTTAGTGACACACACAGGGATGGGCTTTCTTAAACATTAACAGCCCATAAACTTCACTCCATTCCCAAGATTCAGTAAGGCATTTTGAATTTTTCAACTCCTGATCCCAGTTATTAGTGCATAGCTAAATCCATAGTAATCTAGTGAGTGTTGCTTTTAAAAGCTGCATCCTATTTTTGTGTGTGCAGGTTACCAAACAAATATTCTTCAGCTATCCATCCAGATTCCAGGGGAAAGAACACAGAAAACCTGAGTGACCATCTTAACCGGAGGATCTAACAAGGCAAGGTAAATCGGACAAATTAATGCAGTTGAGCTGATTTAAAAGAAACCAGTTGAAGAAAATAAGAACCCAGTGATTGGGGCCTGTCAGGTTAACTTACCCAGGGGATTCTTTTCAAATAAAGGTAGTTTACACAACCCTGATATTGAAGCTTTTTTTTAAATGAACTACCCACTTGGCAAGTAATTAATTAAGTAGCATAATGGTCATATTAGTTGAGACATGTGGGTCTTGAAAATCAGGAGTAAATTCAGCCTACAGGGCAGTATACTGTAAACTGGGTGAAGCCATTCCTTCAAGGTAAAACTTAGGGGATGATTGTTGTATACGGTACTTGGCAAACGTACCAAACTGCGACTTTAAAAAAAGTCTGGTTCTCTCTCAGACAATGACTAGATATTTAGTTATTCCTTCACAAATAGGAATAACTATTTGTGAAGGAAATAGTTCTTTCCTTCAGAAAGAACTATTTCCTTCACAAATATATCTCTGTGTTCATATAAATTCACAAATGGTTATTTTTGTGATCTCCAAGTGAAGTGCACCATCTCCATTCAAGTACAGGAAAAATAATATTCCTCAAAACAGAAATGATGGGATAAGAATAAATTAATACTTTAAACTTTTAGGAAATCTCTGTTCAGTATTAAGGCAACTAAAAATATTTTATGTCTGTTCTTTGATGAACATGATTGGCAAAAGATTCGGTAAGATATGAGCTAAAATACAGTCTGCAAAGCATTGGCAAAAGGAAAGTTTCTGTTGCTTGGCTATACCTGCATGTTTGCTTAATTTTTAACTTCCCAAGAGTCAGAAACAAAAGTTGCTTTCATCTGAGGCAGCTCCACTCCCAGGTTTCCATGCTGAGATGCTGCCTTACTTTAACTTTTTAATTTATTCTATGTTTGTGAGAGAAATGTCTTTCAACCTGCACACACTCCTCACGTTTGACATAGCTTGTTATACCGCAGTAGTAGCCAAAGTCTCATTCCTCTCACTTGTGAGTCTTTTGCAGGTAAGAAGCTCTAATATATCGCAGTGATGGTGCACGGCATAAAGCTCACATTTCTTATCGGGTAATTACTGTAAAAAGTAAAAAGGCTAAAATAGTGATAACTTTGCCTTCAACAAAGATAAATAATCCTATAGACTAAAAAAGTGTCAGACATAATTGGGCAGCTGGCATAAGCTTCTGCCCATGACATCTTAAAGGAGTGGATGATCTTCCCTCTGCTTGGAGCCGGTCAATGCTACTTGGCATCATTCAGTAGGATGGGAAGTCAGAAGCTGACTTTGTAAACAATCTGCACTGCTTCAATTTTGAAGAGTTTTCCCAAGTGTGGGAGAGTCTGCTGTTCTTCAGTAGTGTACACAATTCATTTAGTCAACAGATTCTGAAAGATCTTAAAGATCCCTTCACAACATTTGAGTTGAATAGAGACACATTGATTTAATTATTGTAAGATACAGCTCATACAAAGTGCTGTATTGGGTGATTTCATGAGAAAAATCAAAGAAAATCACATAGGACACCAGGAAGAGAATTGCAGACCTTGATATTTTGAATTTACAATTTCTAGATGCCCATAGAGGCTACTTTATCTGTGCAAACAGCTATATCTATAGGTATAAACATTGTGGATGCAATTGTCTTACTGTTCAGGAAGGATTTGGGGTCTATGTCCTAAAGAACACCATATTGTGTTGAGAAATAAATGTATCAAATCCAAGTCAAAAGCAATTGATTTTGTGAAAATGCTGGAATGAGAATTAGGTTTTATATTGCAAATGACTCAAAGACCACTTAGAGCAAATGACATTACTTGGAAAGCATCTGGGACAAAGACTTTACTTTTTGAGACAGAAATAATATGACAGAGTATTAGCAAATAAAAATGTTAACAAATTACGAGAATAAAGTTGTAAAATTATGAGAATAAAATCATACAGGAATTAAGTCATAATTTCATGTAAATAAAGTCATAGTATTACAAGAATAAGGTCATAATGTTACAACTTTATTCTGGTAATATTTAAAATTATTCTCGTAATATTAGAAATTTATTCTTGCATAACTTTCTTTCAATTCTATGGCTTCATTCTCCTAATACTATCACATTGATCTCAAAATATTATGACTTTATTCTCATTGTTACAACTTTATTCTTCTATTTGACTTAATTCCATAATACTATTACCTTATTATCATAATATTAGGATTTTCGTACAAGTATATTCTGATGAAGCCTAGGTGTAAATTCAATCTGGAAAACTCTTCTCAGCCTCACCTGCTTCATCCAATCACTGCGTCATGTGCCTCAGCTGCAGCCCATCGGTATCAGACCATGCTTTGTTGTAACCAATTATCATGCAATTCTCTGCTTATAAGGCCCTCCATTCAGCTCTTTATTTTACATGAATTTATGATTTTACTTTGGGCTTAATTGTGTTTTTGCATAAATGGTATATTTTACAAAACAGTAAAAAGACAGATGTTTTTTTTCTTTTCTTTTTTTACAATTACTTTCACTTCAAGATAGGAATTGTCCCATCTCTCCCAAAATGAAGCTCTTTAAGTAGTGAAAGAGTGTACCAATATTTTTTAAATGGTTACTTTCTTTCTTGAACACTGCTGTGCCTTATTTTAATTTTTGAAACAACACAAAATGCACATGAATCCTGTGGTATGTCATGTGCTGACTGGCCTTGGTAAAAAATGCCACTGCCATTTGTTGATTCCAGCCCAGCTGATATAAAGTCCAGTTTTATAGAGAGTATAAAGCCATTCTGCAGAAAGATTTATTATTTAGAGAACAGACCTCAAACAGCTCTAAGCAAAGCAAGAGTTCCTCCTTGGTACTCACAGTTATGGACCTTTCTAGGTGATGCAGAGACTGCGGTTTAGACCCATGAAGTTTATAGATCCCTCTCATCTAAAGAAGAAAAGATAGAGCTCAGTGTGTCTAGAAACACACTCCAAAGGTAACAGGATCTCAAAGACCTGCGTGTTCAAGCTCGGATGAAAATAAAATAATCCATCCATCCATTATCTAAGCCCACTTATCCCTGAAGGGTCGCAGGGGGGCCGGTGCCCATTTACAGCAGCCACTGGGTGAGAGGCAGAATACACTCTGGGCAGGTCAATAGTTCATTGCAGAGCAACAAAGAGACCCACAGGACAAACAGCCTTGTACGCACACATTCACACAATTTAGAGACCAATTAAGCTGATAGTCTTGTCTTGTACCAGTAGAGAATCCACACATGCACAGGGAGAACATGCAAATCCCATTCACAAAGACCCTATGCCAGCTGTTTGCAACAGTTGTTGCAAGGCAACAATGTTACCAACTGTGCCACTGTGGAGCTAAAAGAAAAAAAAAAGTCTCTGGAAAAGTCCTTGACATCAGGAATGTGATGTATGCAAATCTTGGAAATAAGCACAAGATGCAGGATACCAGGTGCACTCCCAGTTGGCATGGGATGGAAAACTCCAGCAAGAGGATTCACAGAGACTCAGACAGACAGCAATGATTAGTGATCATACACCAAGGCAGTTAATACATCACTAATACCAAGTGAAAAAAAATAGACAGCGTGCAACATAAAAGTGGTAACCGGTAGTGGCACAGTCAAACACAGCTGCCATCATCCCCAAAAAACAGGTACATATACAAAAAGAGAAGCTTGTAAGCCTGAGAAAACCATTTCTCAACTGTGATCTCATGTGTGGGTGTTTTCCTGCAGAATGGACAAAGTCAATATTTCTGAGTGGCTATCAGAAAGACCATAGAAAATGTCGGTGCAGAGCTGCAATGGTGCATATGAGCAAACCTGAATTAGTTCTGTCCTGTGGAATTGGCCAATATAAAACTATTTTGTGCAGTTTAGTAACTGAATAAACTCCACTGAGGAAGTGGAAGAATCTGTAGAAAGTGCTCTTATTCTAACATTCAGTAAATTAGTTTTGGTTATCCCAGCTGACCTTAAACAGTAAAAATTTTATCTGATTTAACACCAAACATTAACAAAGTAAGGTTGTGTCTTTTATATATAAGTTATTTCACTTTATCATCCATTCCAATAAAGGTAAATAATTGTCTGTTGACAATTTATTTGATTGCTACTGTGCAATCAAATAGATGGTAATGAAATAAAGCAAACATATATAACAAAACCTATTAAAATAACAACAATAAAATTAATAATAAAAGTAAATAACCAACTAGATTATAAAACAGAAAAAAGTTTAAAAACTAGACAATTAAAACATTTGACATCCATCCAAGAACAATATATTTTATTTATTTATTTATTTATTTATTTATTTATTTATTTATTTATTTATTTATTTATTTATTTATTTATTTATTTATTATCTTACTAAGCATACTGAAAAAGAAAAGCAGGTCATGTCCTAATTTTTACTCTGAAAAATGTTTGTGATCTTTCTTCAGCTAACTGCTGACCAATGCATGTCATAGAAATTTGGGTCTTGATCATGCAAATCTGCATAGACAGTCTTTCTGTTTCTCTTTGACACACACAGACACATTTTGCAAAGCAGGCAGATTGTTGCCGGGTTGAAACAGCCATTGTGAAGAGGGAGAACATTTTAAAAGATTTATCTTTTATCTAATACCACGTCTTCTCAGCATGTCTCTTCTTTTTTTTCTGCCTCTGAAAGAGAGTGATTCTGGTTTCACCATCACAAATGGGTCACCAGACCTCCTACTGTTGCTCAGATTACCATAAAATGAAGTAAGATCCAGTGAGTGGGCAGGAATGGTGAGCGTCAAGGCTACTCTTAATATCCCCCCTTTAAGCTGTGAACCTTAAGTAACGCTGCTGTTTTACCTTAAAGAGCAAGCACACTCACCCAAGGAAATGTGAGTGGGTATACTGCTCTGCATTTGCCATGAAGTTTCCTTGCACAATCAAAAAACTTCATCCAGCTCCGCTTTTGCATTTTGCAAGCAGCCAGTTCAATCAGACATTAAACTACTGGTTATTCCTAAGGGTGTTATACCATACCATCAGCAACAAAGCTAAGCAGATGTAAAGTGTCAGTGTCTTTACACTGCCTGTTCACAGATGCAGCCCTCCAGGCACACACAGACTGCCATGGAGAGACTCTAATCATTTATAACATGTTTGAAGAGAATACCTCAGTATACTACTGCATTATTAAAGAATGATGCACAATGAACAAAACAGTAAAAAATAAATCATGTTCTATCTCTAAGGAAACTCAGATGGCCTGGGTAGAGACAGACTAGTATGCTTTATTTGTCATTTTTATGGCAGACAAACAAATTAGCTAATTATCTTCCATAACGTTTGCTTGTGTCCTATTCCTCTTGCATCCAAGTCATTGTCAGCTGTTGTGCTCATAGACTTTCTACATGCTTCTGACTACAAGCTAAAAACAGAAGAAGTGAAACTAGTTTGCTACATTAACTTTGTAAAGTCCACTGACTTCACATTTCCACCATTCTCCTGTTCTCATGCATCATTGTGACCTCTTCCTTCTCTGTGCTTCAGCAGTAATGGACAGCTTGAGTTTTGTGGATGTTGAGCTAATTTCTGGAAGAAAATAAATTTAAGCTGCAGAAAAAACATGAATTTTGGTGATTACTTTACTAAAATAACTGGGTAAACAATGCAGTCTCTGAAACAATACAAAATATAAGGTTAGCATGTGTAGGTTATTGTTATTCGGAAGAAGTAGTTTGTTGGATTCACACCTATGTGTGCTTCTGTATTCAAGGACTTACCTATTTGTTGATTTTTCTGTTTGAATGTCGTTCCAACTTGTTAGTGCAAAATCAACTTATTTGTGGATTTTTTTGCATCTACCTAAACAGTTAGAAAAAATAATGTTGCTTCGGAAGCTGAAACTCTTAGATTCAGTGGTAGCTGACACACTGTGCTGTTGTTTGCAAATCAGCCAATCCAGGAGTGCCACTCAGGTCTCTTGGTGCTGATAGGCTGTTCCCCCAAGAGGGGAGATAAGGAAAACCATGGATGTTAGCTTCTGCGGTTGTGCATAGAGGATCTCTAAAATGCATATTAGTGCATATTGAGGCATATTTGGTGTTTGATTTATTAAATTAGAAAGTTTTAAATATTTTTAGAAGGAGCCTCAAATAATTGAAAATTTTAGGTAGTCATGGATGGCAGTGGTCCCTAAATTTTTAAAATACCAGCGCTTGAGCTTGAATGCAATGTAATAAAGAATAAGCAAAGCTATATACAAAGAAAAATAATGAAAACAAAAGCAAACAAAAGAACAGCAGTAAATGTTCAATTATGAACTTATTTTTACACCCACCCCTCTTACATCTTTGATTTAAAACATTCACTGGTGACCCAGAATAAAAAAAAAAAAAAAAAAAAAATGAAGAGCATTGTCAGATGAAGCTAAAGAGTGTAGTTTTAGTTGTCTGTTTAGATGAGTTGTGGTCTCTGTTTCTACTGTCCAGTTTGGTCTCTGTCAATAAGCCTTCCATCCTCTTAATTTATTTATGGTCTATTTACCTTTGTTCAAGCTTTTTGCAAGCTATGATGCTGGTCAGGGATCTTGTAAATGAGTGTTTCTTGCCTTTTCAGATTCAACATGAAAGTTCAATCTGAAGTTCTTTAACCAACTTCTTGGTTAAAGAACTCAAAAATTCTCTCATGACTTGATATATATATATATATATATGGAAAAAATTGAGAGACCACCTAAAATGATCAGTTTCTCTGATTTTACTTTCTCTAGGTATTTATGAGGATGAAAAGAAACAAAAATGTTTCTTTACTACACAGTGAGGTAAGCAAAGAGTGTAAATTAAACTGGTATTCAGATAAAGCCATTAATAATGATCCATGTCCTTTGACCCTTTTCTCTATTATATTTTTAACAACAGGATAAGATGCAGACTCTCTTCTCTTGGCATCTTGTGATCACAATACATTGGGGTCTTAAAGAAATAAATTACCATTCACATAATAATTTTTAAGAAAGTATCAATTTTAGCAGCAGATTGTTTTTGTCTCTTGTGTGTTGTAATAATACCTCTTTCTGAGTTAAAAAAACCCCAAACAGTATTATATTTAATAAACACATGGTTATAAAAGTAGCTTTATAGACTATAAGGTTCAGGTAGTGTATTTTAATAAATGAACTACAAAATTGTGCAATAAATTGTGCAAAATTGTGCTAATAAAATATGTCAAGTTCCTCATGGAGAAAGCTTCTGACAGAAAAGTAGAAGTCTAAAATATGTGTTATCCTTTTGTTATATGTAAATGATTGCAGAAGATGACTTAAATAATTTTTGTGGTGTATTATATAATCAAATCCAAACATATTCAGAGTTGAAACCTCTTATTTAGCTGTGGGATACATGAATTGATTCATACACTGATCTAAATATTCCACTTTCTTTACCTAGAGGACAGGACTTCTAATAAATAACACATACCCAATACTTAGAGGGAGTTCATAACACTGTGATCCAAAAGGAAGTACACCATTGACTTGCTGTGCAGTGCAGCTCGGAAGAAGCAGTGCAAAGGCTTCAGGGCAGCTTTGATCAAAGCAACAATCTATATCTACAGTGTAAATCTGCCTAGCTGTAATTTATCACCAGTTTAACCAGGTAATTCAATAATATATTCACATCTTCATACTTGTGACAGTTTTTTGAGCTTTACATGTTATAATTTTATTCTCTAATCCTGTAGTGTTGCTTGGATTCATTCATGGATGTTTGAGGAATCCGTGGCAACCATTCGGAGGTGCCTAGAAACTTGATCCCACAAAGTACAGCCTATTTCCACAAAGCTCCTCCTCTGAGCTGCAGTCCCAGCCCAGCTTCCGCTTCATACATCACCCTCCCTTATGGATCCCCTGCTCAGCTCCTCCAAACGAGTAGCAGCAGCAGTTAGCAGACATCCGGTGGAACAAAATGCCTGCCTACGAGTCTTATTATATGAACTACTTCTAACTAAGTCTGATGCTGGTAAAATCATTGTTAAAGGGTTAATAGAGAAGAGGTGCTCCTAAGAACATTTGTCAACTGCATGAGGGAGAAACGTTGTTGTGATGTTGTGCTGAAGGCAGAGTATTGGAAAGAGCAGGAGTTTCTTATAGAAAGAGAGGACAGTTTATAGGCGTGAGGTTTGAATTTGAATTTCTTTTAAGTCAACTTAAAAGAAATATACAGCCTTTTCAAAAGAACTGAATGCAATGTAGTTACTAGATTGTGCTATAAAATGCTGGTAGGTTCCTGGAAAGCACATATTACCCCTACTTTAACATTTTCTTAGAAATAAATGTGCATCAGTTTTGTAATTCTGTCTTTACGTTACATTTAATTTTTTCTCACTATGATCATTACATCTGTTTTCTGATAAACTCAAATAAATTGTTTTCATTCAAACTCTTATTTTTTTTTTCTGACTGGTAAGTTTGCAATTGCAAGTGGAAAATTAAAAAGTATATTTGAAGGTTTTTAGCCATTTTTGTTGTTGTTGTTTTTACATCTGAAAGTACCGACTTGGCTTGTCCAGAGTAAATAATAGCATTCATCAGGAGCTGTGGGCGGGCTCACCCCTAACCCATTAACTGCTGAGTTTGTTTTCACCTAGTCTGTTTTAATTTAAGACAACAACAATGAAAACACTGATCTTCAACATTATTAAGAAGTTAACTTCGGGATAGGAACAGGATGAGCTCATTGTCTCCCATCTGTATTGGGTTTTTTCTATGTTTCCCCTCCTGTGTATTTCTCAACAGTTTTTTTTTTTTGTTCAACAGCAGGTGCTTACAAATCCTACTAGAAATGATGCGTCAAACTCCTATTTTACACTGATGTTTCTACATCGTAGTAAGGGATGGGAAATGCCTGTTAGCATTTTAAAAATAAACAAAAAAATATTTGCAAACCCTGATTGTTGTTCAACAAAGCCTTTATAAAATAAACTGATGATGATGAGGCATGTTTGCAGAAATAATCAACTAATTTTGTGTGGGCGAACTCCTTCGCTGCACTGTTATGCTTCTTAGATATTCAGAAAACAACAGATGGAGTAACATACATTTACAAGAAGTGACATTTTTGAGAGATTGAGTGACGTGGCTCTCTGGTAGCCCTCAGGCTGGGGAAAAAAACAAAATGCTTTTTTTTATTTGAATTGCTGAACAACCTAGCATGGAAACTGCTGGTGGGGAAACCTGTGCATAAAGTGGTCAGCATTCTATTAAACGCAGTGTTTAGAAGCTGCACAGATTTGAAAAGCATAGCCACAGAAATTAATCTGAAGCTATGATTTCTAATCCCAGAAAAGGACATTAAGAAAATCTGGCCAAACGTAAAATTAACTGAGTTGTCTGTACAATGCAAACTTTTGAGGCTTCCTAACTTCATAGCAGGCTCTGTCTCCTTTCTTTTGAGTGAAGTGTTGCCAGCTGAACTGTTGAAGACAGATTTTGCTCTGATAGAGATCTCTTGTGAAAATATCCCCTCAGAAATATCGAGATAAGGCAACAGAAGGAGAGGATGTCCTATGGGAACTGAAGAAAAAATATGGACAAATGAGCATGTTACCCAGCATGGTTTTGGCTGTCTGCTGAGCCTCCGCTCACACAGACTGCCAGACGTTAAGTCTTTCACTGAGTTTTACTGCATCTTAGGATCTCACTGTTCCTGCTGTTGTATCAAGGAATTCCTGGTACGATTATACTGCTGATGTTAAAAATACTTTAAGTTCTGGCAGACATATGTGTAGTATATTTTAAGAGAAACATCAAAAGGCTTAGCATTGACTGGAGCATTAAAGTTACTATATCAACAGAAGCTGATCACTGAACATTTGTCAGTAGCCTGGGCTGCACAGAAATGTGGAAATATCTCATCCTTTTGTTAACTTTGACGCAGAAGCAAAATTTCTGGTCAACACACATTTAATGAACGGAAAAGTCAGCAACCAAAGAAGAGATAATGCCAAGCAAATAAATCACATGGCACATGCTGGCAATTAGCAACTACATTTTCATCTATGCAGCTACTAAGAAGGATATAAATTTTAGCTCATAAGATAAATTACATTGGTACAGTGTTCATTTATTTAGTAATTATTTACCACAGAATGCTTTGTTTAACATACTGAAGGACATGTTTAGATGGACGAGTCAGTAAATCTGTCATCCTTTTAAAATTCTAGCTGCCTGCCAATGGACTGTCAGCCCTTTTCTTTACAACTTTTCAGCTTACACAGTGTACACATCTGCTGTATAAGTAGGGGCTACTTTACTGCAGAGAAACCTGATATCTTAGGATTTGGTGAGTGTGAAGTGTTTTACCATACATTGACCTCAGTAATTACAATCAACACCAAAAAGAAGTCTTTGAATTGTTGCACTACATTTTGGAAAACATGTTGCATTAAATTTTATGAAAAAGAGAAGGAAATGTTAAATGAAACTAGATGGAGTGCCAAATTTGAATGGCTCAAGAGTCAGCAATGCAATAAAAAATAGAATCACAAAAGGTATAATCACTCGTAAAAAATGTAATCACCCCAAAAGCACTTTGGAATATCAAGGTATTTTAGTATATGTGAAATAAGCTAGAAAGGAAAAATAAAAACAGCATAGAATGACACCAAATGAAACTAATGGATGTTTAAAGTGTGACATTATAAAGTAAAAGCAAATACAACAAACTGAGTGGGAAGTTTGAGTGACTAATTTTGTCCCCCAAAAAAGACCCCAGAATACATTTTCCTGTAATTTTGGTCATTACTTTTTTTTGTTTTGTTTTGTTTTTTTTGTTTTTGTTTTTCAAATTAAATGAGATTAACACAAAATCAGAACTCACACATAAATATTAAAACTGAGATAAAATGTTTACTGAGTTATAGCAAAAAATAATAGACTAAAATTTGACTAACCCAAAAATGACAACAGATGACAAAACTATGATTAAATCTAACTTCAAATTTCATTCCAGAGGATGATGGACTTAGTTTTAAAAGGAGCTGATGGCTATGCAGCAGCTTACATCGATGACATTGTGGTGTTCAGTGAGACATGGAAAGACCATGTGAAGCATCTGACAGATGTCCTGCAAAGAATCAAAACAGCTGGATTAGTCATCAATCCTGGAAAGTGTCACATTGCAAAGACTGAGGTTGAATACATGGGTTACGTCATCGGGGGTGGGGTTATCCGCCCTCAGGTGAGTGAGGTTGATAACCTTGCTGCTTGTCCTCCTCCTACAACTAAGAAAAAGTTAAGATCTTTTCTAGGTTTAGCTGGCTGGTTCCGTCAGTTCATCCCCAACTTCTCCACCAGATCAGCCATTCTTTGTGACTTAACACATAAATCTTGTCCCAACAAGATTACATGGACTCCAGAGTGTGAGGCTGCATTTGCAGATCTGAAAAACTGTTTGTGTAATGAACCTGTGTTGCAGTGTCCAAACTTTGCACGCCCATTTACTGTGCAGACTGATGCTTCGGGAGTGGGGCTAGGAGCTGTGTTGCTGCAAGGTGATGGAGGCGACCAAAGACCAGTGCAATACATTAGTCAAAAGCTCTTCCCCAGAGAAATGAGGTACTCTACAATAGAAAAAGAAGCTTTGACAATAAAATGGGCTCTTGACACTTTAAAGTATTATCTGCTGGGTGGGGAATTTGTGCTTGAGACAGACCATCGAGCTTTACAGTGGATGAGAAGAATGAGAGAGACCAATGCAAGAATCACCAGATGGTACCTATCATTGCAACCTTACCATTTCAAGATTCAGTATAAAGCTGGAAAGAAGAATGTTGTGGTGGATTTCCTTTCCTGTTCCTATGAAGACTGAGTGACTTAAGGGGGGGTTCAGTTTCTGTTCACCACTTGTCCCTTACTCTTATTTCTGATTCACATACTTCCTATATTTGGTTATATTGCTGAAATTTAAACATTAGTTTGCAACTTTGCTTCACTTACTATCCTGGGTTTGTTTATGTTAGCATTATGTTGCAGTTTCCATCTATTTATATGTTTAGGTTAAAGCTACTACTTCTGGACTATTGGTTGAACTTGTTTATTTTGTTTCGAAGTATATTCATGTTATTTGTTTTCCTTTTCACTCACCATTGTTCGTCCCTTGTAGATCTGCAGCAGGGCAGGAGTATGGGAGGGGCCGGCCCAGTATTTCCTGTTTAAATGGCTGGATGATGTCATTGATTACCTTGCTGGTTTCTTCCAATTTGAGGGTTTTCTTGAGTATTGTTTAGTTTGTTTTTCTCTGAAATTACCTTTTGAGTTATCTTGTATTACATGGTTTATTTTCCAGACCATTTCCTTATGTAGATGAGTTTGTAAATTAGATTAATAACAAAAAATAGATGTCTCAGATTCAATTTCAACAGAGCACCAAACTTTGTCCACAAATGAAGAAGCCACAAGAAGTCAAGATATCACAGTTGACATAAAAGAAGAGGATAGTTTTAAAGAGATCATTTTTGCAACAAATTAAAATGTCTCAAGCACGTAAAATTTTCAGAACATATCACATTTCAAATTAAAACAAAGCAAATGAACAAACCAATGACTCCTGTTTCACAAAAAAACAGGTAGCTTGACATTTATGGTCCACTGTTAGCAAGTGGTGCCATGAAGCCATGAACTGTACAAAAACTGATATTCAAAGATCTTTTGACATTGAATTTTTATGCCAGGATACTGTATTTCTTTTTTTTTTCTTTCATTTTTAGCCCCCAGGCGAACATGTGCTCTGGTTTATCTGGGCAGTTGGCAATGAGACGTCACAAAATCTGTCTGTGTGTTTATACATAGCATTTAAGCATCACCAAGGGGCTTGCTTCGGCTGACTCTTACCATTAAGAGTGAAGGCATGATATATGAAGTAAGCTTAAGAGAGTAGCTTGTGTGTGCTTTGACTGATCCCAAGACAATCCCAATTTAATTGTGCATTAAAGACCATGCACTGCGTCATTTATTACATTGTTTATTTATCCCCCTTTTCCTGCCCCGTACACAAACAACCCACCCACCCCATCCCCATCTGAGCTCTAATTAATCCTTCACAGAAATCTCAACTTCATTAACTTGGGCAGCTTTAGGCCCCAGTTGGGGTTAATTACTAAATTTAAAAATGGAAATATTTTTGTTCTGAGCAACCAAACCAAAGGGTGTGATTGTAATACAGAAACTATGCAGCATGCATTCAGGAGGTCATATTTCACTTTTCTCATAATTTGATGTAAAAAGAAATGGAATCCAAACATCATAAAAATTAATTACATTTTCACAAAAATAAAGAGGGGGGTAATTTTGTCAGTATCAATAAACCCTGCGGTCAGCGCAAAACAAATATTTAATCCTGATCCAGCTAAAAATTTTAATTTATGCCAAACAGCTGGTGCATACTAAATGTGTAGATTCAAGATGCAAGGTACATGATCCAGAGAAGTTTAGAGAACTTTTGTGCCTAGTACAATTGACAGTCATTCAGAATAGTCCTCAAAGATCAATGAAAACATCATCACACTTCTGTGATACAAAATTGTGAGCAGTCTTTCAAATATAACCTGCTCTTCAGTGCTCTTTGTTAATAAAATTGTACATTTATTTTTGCAACATCTGGCTCCAGTGCTCAAGGGCTTCACATCCTCCATCATGTGTATGCAATGCACATATGTACACTTAATTACACACAGAAATACACACTAACACAGGCGTGCATATGCTGACAGAAGCTGTATAATAGAGTTGGAGGGGGGAGCAAAGGGATGAAAAGAAGAAAAAAAAAAACATTAAATTGGCTCAAAAGTTAACAGCTGTATAATATCTGCAATGGGTCTCAGTAGATGCATACTCACTGCAAAGACTCAACAATTAATTATCCTGCTACAGATTCCTGGCAGCCCCTTGCTCTTTTTTCTTTTTTTACTGTTGAGTGGACTCCTGCTGCTTCTTCAAAGATTAACATTTAAAAATTCATCAGCTGCCTTTTTTCAGGGTACTCAAATGCCTCCACCATTATTCCATAAGAATATGTTTCATTATTTCTCTGTGCCTATTATCACCACCATAACTGCCATGGGGCTTAGAAGCAAAGCGCTTTGCTTAATCAGACCGTTAAAAAGACTGGAGAATAATCAACAAATATATTTAATGATTGAGTGAAACCAAAACTGAATCATCACATTTTGCTGAGCCACAGTAAAATGTACATTAAACTCAAACATAGAAAACTGCTAAATTAAGCGAAAAACAAAAAAGAACAAGAAAACAGTACTAATTCTGAAGCAGTCATGTACAGTATTTATATATAGTTTATAAAATATATAAAGTTTACTAGTGCTTTTGGAAAAAGCATATTTGTTTGTAGTGCTATGACTGCATCGTCTTCTAAAAACTTCACCAGTGGATTTAACCCTAATTGAGTCATTCATTAAAAGTAATATTCAGGCTTTGTTGGTTTGTGTGTAAATTTCTCAATCACAAGAAGCCTGGTTGATAATAAGATTCAAAACTCGAAAGATAAACCTGGAAGCAATACTAAATTTATGATAGAAAAATAAAAACTGTAGCTGTCAATGAAAGTCGGGGTTTATGCTTTTTCCCCCAATCGTTTTGTCTTGTTAAAGGTCAGGAGGTGCTGGGTGCCTGTCTTTGTAATTGTTGGGCAGCAGACAGATCGCCAGTCATTGCAATTGGCCAACCTATACACACAGTCTGCACATACACACAGACGCACACAAGGCCAATTTACATTTACATGTTTACTGAATCCACATCATATATACAATCAGGGACCTGGAGAAAATGCACATATGTGTGAAGAAATTTGTACACTCCACATAGAACTGTCTGGACAGCTGAGAATTCAATTAAAAGAGCTCTTACCGTGAGGCAAAAATGCTAACAATCAAGGTACTACGAAACCCTGCAATAAGGAATATGCAGAATTTAATCAAGTTCCTGGTAACTTGCATCATTCATCTTTTCATATTTAAGGATCTAACAATTTACCAATTTTGCACAGAGAACCTAATATGCCGCAGCAGGAGTTATTATGGAGCAGCAGTTGTCACCACTTCCAAGCCAGATGAGCTGAGCCCTGTTAATGTCTAAGTAATTTGCATATGATGCACTACACTGCTGTGTAAAGTTTCCTAATTTATTCTCATGATTCTTTTATAGCAGCAAAATTAAATCGAAATTCGAATTCGACTGAACTAAAATCCCACATTGCAGAATGATGCAGGCAGCTTCATGAAATCAGAGAAACAGATCCAATACTTGAGTCTTCTATTCCCCATCCATGTTTGTGCATGAGATAAAATTCCAACAGCAACATTAAAATTTCATAATATAAGCTCAGTTTATTTGAGGTTATGGACTGACTTGCGAATTGCATTTAAAAAAGTACAAAGATACAAGAAACAGACAGTGATAGTAAAGATAACTTTTAAAATGATTGACAATACAGACGAACATATACGCTCATACAGCTCTGTGTCATTCAGAGAGTAAATGCACATGAAAGGTACCATATATATACCTTTCATGAAAAGACTTGATTTAGACAGTCTTGGCATAACCTGGACACAGAGAACTTTTAATGGGCAATAACAGATGTTCTCTTGACACCAAAATACAGCTTTTTTCTTCAGGCTAAATTTTTTATTAAACTGTTTTACCCCTTCCTGTTTAATGTGGAGTAAAAGTTTCAGATCATGACTTTTTGGAGTGCAATAAATCACTACAAAGGCGATTGTAATTCCCCTATGCTTAAACTAATTCAAGCATAGGGGAACACAAACAGTCCCTTTAAGCTTTTAAAATGTAAATGCAAGACATTAAAAAAATATAAAAAATGTAAATGGCGGCGGTATTATTCTATATTCGACAAAACACAAAACTGCTGACAACTGTTCTACATGCCTTGGCTCAGCGCCTGAGGTCTCTTAAATCATAAATGGCTGCTTATTGGTCGCAGCCATCCTTAAGGCGATAGAGCAGGGACAAATGCCAATTTAGTTTTGCAACACAAGTAGAAAAACAACTGGGAGATAAGAATGCCCCTGGTTGTTATTTTTCCACCTTCTCATTTTACATTAGGCATAAGTCCATCAGTTGGAACTGGCCCATGCCTACAAGCAGTCAAAGCAACACAAACATGCTCACACACCCACATACTGTACATCTATCAGTAGAAGCCTGATGAACAAGTTTTGATATTTGGCCACTTGGCAAATGTTCATTTTTTCTTAAACTTTGCTCACAGTGATAAAAAAATATATAATCTAAATTTTTAAAACAGTCCTATTTTTCTTTAAAAAAAATTAATGCACAACATTCTAATTATTCTAATTAATGCAACCTTTTTGTTTTATTTCATTTTAATTCAATATAATTTTAATTGGACGAATTAGAAGATGGCATTCGAGGTGGTACAAAAAATCCTATTTTTCACACAAAACATTCAGTAATCATCATCTTTGTCACTCTAAAGCATCCATACAAACCCAAACACACTACTGTAGCATAATGCACATGAACCTAATTTTAATTTTAAGCTTCATAGCCTTCAATTATTCATTTGAACCAATCATTTCTTAGGGTAAATACATATGTTTCACTATTGACTCAACAATAACTGTATCCACAAATTAAAATTTGTGTTTGTTATTCATACAGGTTCAAAATTCCACATAGTAGCTCAGATATATTTACACCTCACAATGTTTTGAAGTAGCCACATATCAATAGCCCTGGAGACAGTAAAGTTTATTTAAATACAGTAGTTTTTGTTTTCCTGTTGGCTGCCCTGTGGTGCGGTTGGTAGCGCTGTTGCCTTGCAAAAAGATGGTCCTGGGTGGGTATCCCAGCCCAGGGTCTTTCCAAGTGGAGTTTGCATGTTCTTCCTGACCATGAGTGGGTGTTTCAGCTTCCTCCCATTGTCCAAAAGAAACATGTCTGTTAGGTTACTTTGTTTACTCTAAGTTGCCCTTAGTTATGAATGTGTGCAGGGACAATCGTCCCTTGTTCGGTTTCTCTCCTACTTCATATATGTTTATAGTTATGCTGTTGGTAAAGGCAGCCTGCTGGCAGCCACCATGAAGTACCAGCTGAAGCAGTAATGTGTTGCTTTCAAATGTCCAGTTTGTTGGCTGAAACCAACAACAATAGCAATGTAAATAACCAAACAAACAGGGTATATCGATAGCTGTGCGTTTCCCTACCCTGAAACTCAAATGTGCTGCCGGCTCAAAGTTACTCTGTTAAGGAGCGTAATTCCAACGCAAAGTCTGCCATTTTAAAGCCTCTCAAACTGTTACTTAATTGGATGATTTTTTTTGTGACTTCAAATTGTATGTTTATAATAAAAATCACAATTTTGCCAGAAATTGTCAATTTCTATGTGCATTTTCTGTTGACTGAAAAATGCAGTCAGGGATGGAAAACCAGGGTGTCATGCACTAATGGCTTAACAATTCAGAAAAGGACATAACTATGTAAATTATTACTTTTGAGATCTAAAGTTATACTTGATCTGCTCTCTGATGTTAATCCTCTTCAGAAGCTGACATTTCTTAGTTGGTCAGAAATGGGCTAAGAATTGCCATCCTCCTCTCCCCACTTTAGACCTTGCGGGCTACGGGGCAATAAAGAGAACGTTTCTTGGCAATCAGTCCCAGTTTTGTTAAACCATGATGTCACATGATAGCACTGACCATGTGATAACAAGTGAGACCTGATGCAAAACATAAAAAAAAAAAAAAAAAATCTAATACCTGCTACTCTTTCAACAACTATGTCGTTAGTGCTTTGTGCTTTCAGGATGAGATGTAGAGACAGAGCAGACAAGGAATAGGAAATGCAAAAAATAAACATGCAGCTCTTTGAGGTAATGTTGAGCTTTGCTAAATTGTAACGAGGTATCAGGGCCTCTTTGTGCTGTCTATGGAATTTGTTCCTAGAGTTCATGGACTCATTTAACTTGGAGAATGTGAAAACACAAAAATTCTATCAGGCATTTTACCACTAAGTGAGAGCGTTATTTAACTTAAGCCAGGAGATGTTCAGTCGATTCCATTTGAATCCAAGTGATTGTTGCTTGTCTGACTCATTACTTATGAATTTAGTCTAGCTGGTATCAATTCTGATTACAAATTTTGATTATTTATTCCAGAGTGATCAAGCGAAAAGAGTACATTGCATATCCTCTGCGATGTTTTTTTAAAAATGAAGATCATCACTGATACATATCCTCTCTAATGATCAAGCTATGTGCATTGTCTCAGTTCGATGCATGTATTGCTTCATGGGGTTCACTAGTTATGTCTGGAAACAGAGCTGCCAAAAGAATTCCAAGTATCCAATAAATCCTACAGGTGCTATGCTGTGAGCATCTGACTGACTTGATGAGATCTCAAGGTGCTAAATATCAGAACCATGATGAAAACAATTATGCAACTATATACGTTCCATGGAAATGGATCATGTTTCTTAGTCAAATGCAAACAAGCAGAAAAATGCTGCTGAATTGCTCAGTGAAGGAAGATTTATTTGCATGACACTAATAGCCTTACAAAATGATATGCTAAAATATATAGTCAGCAAGAGTCAGACAACTTTATATGTCGCAATGGGCAATTTATTTTTAGCTTTGTAGATCACAGAGATATGTTATCTGTAAGGAAGTATTTTGTCCACATTCAGCAACTGATGCTCTAAATCACCTACTTAAAGAAGAAAAATGCTTTTTTTCTTGTAAGATTGTCCGTATTACTTAAGAAAAAAACGAGACATTCTGTGATTCATAATTATTTACAAAAACATTGACCACTCAGCCCATTTTGACCATTAATCTGCTCCGCCGGAGTTTGATTGGGTAGACTGGTCCCACAGCTGTGCATTATATGGTGCTTGCTTTATGAAAAACAGATCCCTCTAAAATTCATCTTGCAACCCAAAGCACGTCAGCTAATTGACAGTCAAACAAAGCTGAGAAAGCTGCAGTCTGCTGCACTGATTGATGGATGAACATGAAAAGTAGCCTGCCTTTTCCCATTGTGTGCCTATTCAATCAAACCTAGGCCAATGTGGCTGGCCGGCATCAATATGCATGGAGATAGCCTGTCTCCACTTTTCTTCACTTCTGTGTGAAGTGACACAGTTTGTCTGTTTTTCTTTGTTTGTCAAGGTGCTATCCATCTGTCCACTATCAAGATAGTGGACAACTGCACTTCATTTTCACCTGATTTGGAGTTATCACTTGTTCAGAAAAGTCTGGTTGGTAATATTACCACTTATAATGATTGAAAAGTTTCTTATGGAATTATCATATGAATGTTTCAGCTTCAAGAATTTTGCTATTAAATATATGGCAAGCAAATAAAAGCAGAAAGCAAAATAGATTATTGGTCACTGTATTATTCATGTTAATAGTTTCATGAATTATGTAGACTTAAAATGAAGGAGCATATCCAGTCTATCTTAAATGGTTTGTTGACATATTATTTTAAGTATATATATATATTTTTTTTTTTATTATGCTAATAAATTGGGAAATATAACAAGCCCTTCTATATAGCGTTTCTTGCATTTTCTTAAAAAGGAGAAGACAAACCTAGGGAAAAAAAGAGAAGTAGACAAACAAGAAATAATCTGTCTTCAGTAACAGCATTTTTAGTTTTATTAAAATGAAAGAATATACTCTATAATTTTGCTTCTTCCAACAGAATATTGCTAAATTATTTGGCATTATATAAGATGGAAGATTTCATAGGAAACTTGATGCTCCTTCTAACGGGATATTTGACCAGATGTTCTGAGCACCGCAAACTGGACCTGTCATTGTGTCTCAGTGTACTGCACCTGTCAGCATTAATAACACAGGAAGTAGGTCAATAAAGAGGTCATGTTTTAAAGACAAACAAAATAGTATATTCCTTCAGTCTTGAGTTCCATGTTGATAATGGCCATTACAAGAAAATCAAGGCATGTAAATCTGTATAATGGAAATCTGTGCGGTACTGAAATAAATTTACTTAATGGGACTTTATATAAAATTACTTATAAGTTGAATATAGCAATGAAAAAGGCATTTTTTTTGTCATAGACCTTAATGTTTCTACTTGAGTCGCAGACATGTCCATCCATAAATTTGTAACAGTTTCACTGCTCTTATTAAGAGCGGTGAAGTTCACAATTTAAAAATTGTGAAGAAAATTTTTTTTTTACATTGATATTCCCATTTTCAAAACTTTTGAGAGAGTCCGATCTCATCTCTCATAAAGAACAAAGTTTTTTGGTCAATTAAGGTGATTTTAAATATATGAACACATTAAAAATTGTAGGCTAATCTGTGGAAACTTTTCCGAGTTACACATTTTGACTCTATGTCATGATCTTCCCTCCATCCATGTTGCAACAGGTGGAATATTATTACTTATTGAGTCTGTTAAATTATTCTGTGAATAGAGATTACAGAACTGATCTTGTTAGCTGATTTTTTTCTAACCCTCTTCAACATTAAGTATAAAAACTGCACAATCAAAATCTAGGATTTATTTTGCTTTTGAGGTGCACAACATCACACTGAGTGTAAAACATATTGTTGGGAATGCTAAGACTCACGGATATTGTTGTGACTCTAACTAGCCACTCAATGTCAATGTATCAACAGGAACTTTGGTATAATGTCACCTTGATGAAGATAACTTGGCAAGATGATACACAGCTCAAATATGTTTATCTGTCAAGAAACAAGATTTTCTTCTGTAGAAGTATAAAATGTGTTTTTGGTTTTAAAGCATATGTAATATCAAATTAGCATATTCCCATTTTACTTAGATTTTTTATAACTTCATGCAGTACCCAAATTATTAAGCAACTAGAGCTCTGCATCCAGTAAATTAAATCAAAGAAAAGAAAAATAATGGCAAAAAAGTTGTTTTCCAAAGTCTGAAAAATTTAAAAGTACATTTTTTAGAGAGAAATAAAATCAGTCGTCAAATGTCAAATGTTCTGTTTTTGAAATGGACATCTGTTGAACTCGGCACTTTAATTGAGTGGAAGATGAAAATGAGTGTGTGAGAGGTGATAGAAAAGCCAAAATGGCAGAATTGAGATACATATCAGCATATTGCAAGCACTTAATGAAAAGTTATTATTAGTCCATGTGTTTCTTTTCGTTTTATCCATTTCCTAACTAGTGAAAACTACAGACAAAGTCATGGCCCACTACACTTAAAAGGCTGCAAAGCCAGGTGAACTTTCTGGCAGCTTCAAGTGATCTGAACAGAGGGTGAAGAGATGTTGAGTCACTAAGGGAGGCAGACAGTGTATCTCTTTTTGTAAACTGTGGGCAGTGCTAGAAGTTGCCAGATTCTTAAATTGTGGAGAAGACAGAAAGACAGGAATAATTCATTGGGGAGTGAATGAGGCCAGGGGACTATTTTGTGGCACTGGGACTTAATGTGAGGGTGGTGTTAAGTGGTGTTCTTGTGCACCGTTTCTGTTATGCACTATATCACCATGTGATCTTTATGGAATTCTCCAAACTTGCCAGAAAGCTGCACTAAGGTCCCTCTGGGATCCCTTCTACAAAATTTTCCCAGACTATTTTTTGTAGTCTCCCCCATCCTCACTTAGCCAGTTATAGTTTGCTCGAGCTACAGCTATTTTTACAGAAACCATTTGCTCGCATTCAAGAGTGCAGAGTATATCAGAAGAGTGTTTCTCTGTATATAGATGATGTTTTCTAATATATTATTAAACTATAGGTGACAGTTTCATCAATACTAAAGTCATTTCAGTTATTCAGCATGCTTTTTGGGTACTAATTTTATTGGGGCAAAGGGATTTACTGCCTGTAAATGTTTTTGTTGATGGAAGAGTGAAACAGCAACAAGTAACTTTAGACAACTTAACTAATTCAAGGATTATGGTCAGCAATAAATAAACTGAAATACAATCCTTATAAACATGTTTTCTCTAAAATAGATGCTTGGCCACAATATTCAGTTTTGGTGAAAATCCACCAATGTCAGTGTTGCATAGAATCGATATTCTCTGAAGATGTAAGAATGTACTGATACATCTTACCTTACCTTTTTTTATTTTTTTTTTTTAATAAAATAAAATAAAAATTAATTAGTTTTATTCATGTTGAACTGCAAAAGAAAAAAAAATAAAACAAAAAAAAATTTTTGACAAGCACCAAAATAATAAGTGCATTGAATAATGTATGTAATATTGAAGATTGCTACATTGCAGGGACCTTTGCTTCCTTCAAACCAGAGCTCTACGTTGGGATTGGGATCCCACAGGACCCAATGCAAATCTCGTGGGAGCAGGTTGTTTTCAGATCAGTCCTGGAGGGGGCCAGCTGCTTAAAATAGACACTTGGTCGCAAAATGGAGAAAATAAGTGTGGTTGGTAATAATATCAAAACTGGATACTGGAAAAAAATAAAAAATAAACATAATAAGTGAATCGATAAATATAAAACTATAAACCTTTTCTTGGATTAAATTGTGCACAGTTTCTTCCAAAGGTGCAAACAGATGATGGGCTTTGATGTGGATTCACTGCCCTCAACCACAAAAAAGAAACAAAAAAAAAATAATGAAATCAAACAAAGAAAAAAACCCAACCTCTTTGTTGATCGGGAAAAACAAAACTTGCTTCTTCAATTTAGGTCCAAAGTCCTGTGATGAAGAAAACAGACAACTCAATTCAAAGAGTTGAAGATTAATTTTAAGTGCTCCATATGAAAAAGCATTCCTGTGCGCACATTTCAGAAGAAAGCTGTGGTAGCCTGACTCCATCGTTTCTCAGCAATATAGCTCTCTGGCTTAATCTCAAGTACAACAGCTGTAGTATATTTATTTACTAGTAGTTTCTGAGCCAGCTTTTTCTATTATATATATATATATATATATATATATATATATATATATATATATATATATATATTTTTTTTTTTTTTTTTATTTTTTTGAGATAGATCTTTGTGAAA
>CAEFZX010014699.1:0-27492 GCA_903066825.1 Alfaro cultratus | reverse complement strand
CGTCCCTCACGGATTTTTGTGCAATTCAGTGGTACCTGTTAGTGTCTAGAATTTACAGGGTTTGTGTTATGCGCAATGACCCTCTGTCATTGGCCATTTTTCTTCTAACAAGAGGCTCCGTACACCTCTTTCACGGAATTTCGCTCCGGGACTCCGCCGTCCCTCACGGATTTTTGTGCTATTACAACATATAATCTACAGTGATACACACAACTGAGGTAAAAAACTGAAGATAATGTGTGAAGGTATCAGATAACCTTTATTGTTAAAAAGATAAAGCAAAGAAACAACCTAACCACATCATTTCTGACCCTCATGCATTAAGGGTTAAGAGTGCTTTGCATTCATATTTCAAAGTACTTTAAAATCTGAAGTACTTTAAAAGAGCATACCGTATGTTGTTCAACACTTATTTCTTATTCAGATTCTTAGCCTATAATGAGCTTTATATATCATTCTTAAGGCCAAGATGATAGATGTTCTAAATGTGTAGTATAAGTGTTGCTTATACTACACATAAGCAACACTTATGTGTAGTATAGTATTGATCTGGCTTGATATAATCATTGCCTTTAAATAAGTTTTGTCTGAATCTTTTGATGTTTTCTCCAACTACAGTGACCTTTATCATTGTAGCTGGGGTTGGATTCTGATCTATGACACTCATTACAAAACCAAAAAAAAAACTATTTCAGCACAGATTCTTTTATTACAGACAAAAAATAGACACCAGAGTCAGAGTTTGACGTTCTCCATAATGCAGTGCTTTTAGTGTGCCATTTTCACTGTAGTCAAGAGTTACTGTTGTTCTTGCTGGAATCCCCCCTCAGAAGACCTCCAGGTCTGCAGAATTGTAGACCACAGGTGTCTCTGAGAGACATTGATGTTTCCCAACAATTGAGACACATTGATGTTTCCCAACAATCTGCAAGTGAATTTTATATAAATCTGTGAATTTCCATATGAATATGGGAGGCTTCACCATGTCCAACATCAGCCCTGCTATGGAGCAGTAAACACCATCAGGGCTTTTATTGACAGCAAAGGACAGTTTTGCAGTAGAAAACCCAACTTCAGTTTGGAAATGTCCAAAAATATCACTAATTATAGGAGTTCATTCCCCCAAACCTCAGCAAAATCCTCCTCCTGCAGGCGGTCTTAAAGCTTCTACTGCAGGTGTGAAAAGTAGTCGTTCACACTTCCCACCAACTTGTCTGCATCACACTGACCCAAAAGCTCCCCATGTATCCTCCATCCTCCTCTCCTCTGACCTCCTCTCTAGACTTACAATCACTGAAGAAGTAAATATGGTTTTATTTAGAGTAAGAAGATTGAGAAAGCTCCAGAAAGAAGTCTTCCTCTCACACATGAGAACATCCACTAACCAACTGGCCCCTATCTTCACCCAAATGTTCAACAAGTCTCTGAAACTGCGTGAAGTTCACTCCGGCTCAAAACATTCCATCATCACCCTGGTCCCCAAGAAACACATTATCATGGGGCCTGCTGCACTTGAAAGTCTGCTAGGAACTTAATCCTGCACCCAAGGCAGTGCACCAGGATCCTGTTCTTCAACAGATCCTGGACTTCAACACCAACAACTTAGTCAAACTTCAGCTTACCCAACTCACGGTGCTAGCAGCCACCTGTCAGTGGATCATCACCAGGTGAGCATCTTCTCCCATACAAGATCCATCAGCACTGGTGCTCCTGAAGTGTGTGTTCACTCCCCACACCTTTTTTTCTCTGTACACAAACGATAACACTTCTCCTGAAATTTGTCAAGACAATGACATGCTTGTATATAGACAGGAGGAAGATCAGTGGGTCCACTATCAGAACCCCGGAGGTTAACCTGCTTATGACAGTGGAGATTATGGTGGACTTCTACGGAGCACTCAGCACACTTCCACCACTCACTATCTCCAAAAACTTTCTGGAGGCCTAAAATGGCCCTCACACAAATACCATTTGGAAGAAGGTTTGAGCAAGAGACTGGGCATTTTCTTTAGTAACTCAAAAAGTGGAACCTTTCACATGAGCTGCTGGTCATCTTCTGCATTACCATTATTCAGTCTGTTCTGTCTTTGACCATCACTATTGCTTGGCTCATCCAGAAAACTACAAAAAAAAAAAAAAAAACAACTAAATCTGCGGCTGACCTTCTCTCCATCCAAGACTTTAACATGTCTAGACTCAGAAAAAAAAGGCAGCTAAACTGTCTGAAAACCCCACACAATCTGGACACAAATGGTTTACAAAAAACAGCTGCCATAGAGATAGTTTCTTAACCCAGACCATCTCCTTGGTGAGTAACAATGCTCAGATTAAAACAGCTCATATTTGAGCTAATTCAACCTTGTGTTTTGTTTTTGACAAAAAAAACAAAAAAACACTGCATATATACTCAAATTTACTAAAACAAATCATTTTTATTATATTTGAAATGTCTTCAATGAGGGTAAAGTAGAACTGAAGTCACTGTTGTGTGCAGACTTGATGATTATTTATGATTTGCATAATTGTACATCAATCACTTTCCTTTTTGTACTATCACTATTATCTTTTCTTAATTTAGCTGTCTTTTCCTCAGTCTTTGCAAAATAAAGTTAAAACTGAACAGTTGTCCTTAGAGGCCCCCTGCCTGAGGACAATTTTGATTCAGTCAGAAACACTGTGGGGTGTTTGTCTCTGCAGTCTCTACTTATGAAGGGGGTAACACCATCCGTGTGCATCTGTGTGGGTGGATGTTTTCAGCGTGACAGCATCAGCATGCGAAAAGGGTTCGTTGTGACCGCATACTTCTGTGCAAAGATTTAAGAGATTTTTGTCTAAGAGCAGTTGAGTGTGTGAATTTGTGTGAGAAAGTGTGAATATACCTTTGAAGCCAAAACAAAGGCATGCCCTGTGACACCGACAGGCAAGGTTAGACAAACAAACGTGGGCATGACCAGAGCCATGTTTGCTCAGCATAAGGACCACATAGGAACCTTATGTGGTCCTTATGACATCCTCACAGGATGGAAACATCAGTCTAAATGGAGTCAGAATTACAAAAAAAGGTAGATTGGGGATGATAAATAAGACCAGAACTGAGAAAAGATGAAGGGCAGTCACCTACTGGAGACAAAAAAAAAAACACAATAGGAGAAGGTGATTGAATGAGATAGAGAAGGACAAAGATGAAGAAAAAAAAAACATGAAAATGCATGTAGCATAGAAAAATGAAAGGAGTAGAGACAAGGGAAAGAACAAGTCAGACCCCAAGGGGCCTCGACGCTTCAAATGCTGTAAAGGCTACACCAAAGAGCATGTCTAAGGTTGACTCATAAAGAAGGCATGGCATTAACTGTAGCAGGTCTATCCTCGAAATACCATCTATGTTTGGCTCAATGTCTCTAGTGTTTTGTTGCCATGTGTACAACTTCATTTCTTATTTTTATTTTTGTCAAATAATGCGGAACACCTCAAGATATCTATCAGCAATTCACAATGCATTTACAATATTCTCCACTGCAGCATCTTCTTTGCTGGTTCCTACATATTTGCCAGCAGGTTTCAATGGTCCTTTTGGGCCTGTTGATTAGCATTAGCATCCACTTAACTTCCACAAGGGCCTCTTAGACATCTGTGACTCAACACCTTCTGAGAGGGCAAATTAGCCTAATGGGCAGAAAAGAAGGGGATGGTCTGCTCTCTGCTAGAAATGGTGGTTATAAAGATCAAAAAGGGTATATTTTTAGATCATTTCAGATAGCCTCTAAGCACAGCATTTTAATGAAGAAATATGCCCAAAAACAAAGTCAGCCTTTGTAAAAAATGCTTTAGCGTCGCTGAATATGCTATGGTAGAAACACCTTTCCATTAGCTGGACCAACTTTGTCCTGTTCAGGTTTTACAGGAGTCTGCTAATGAATTACTGCCCTGTCTTCATTTTGCTCAAACTGTTACTTAGGTATAAGTAGGTCAGATTTTTTTTCCTTCCCTTGATTAGAACACAACCTGAGACTAAGGAATGATTAGGGAGCGCAATGTTCTTCAGAACATAACAGTGGTTGAAAGGAGCGGTCTTATGCATTTTGCAGGCACAAAGTGCCATTTTGTTGCACAGTCGAGTAACTATGTTAACTTCAATTGTAATAAAAATGTTATATATATGAAATGTAATATAATATCACTCCTCTATTAACCCTCTAACAACGTTTTTACCAGGATCACACTGAGAAGTGGCTCATACAATGAGCTTAGCAGATGCACAGTTTGATCAGGTGTTTTGCTAATTGCTGCTGGCTAGTCTGAAGGAACTGAGGGAGGATGTCGCAGGGGAGAGGTGCTCTGTGAGGTGTAAGCTTGAAAGCTTGAAAACTGCAGCTCCGAGGTGGAGCTGCGTCTCCAAGGCGGCATCATGTCCACCCAGGCATTTTGCACAGCTGAATGATGTGAGGGAGCTTAAAGGATTCCTCAATCATGCCTGAAAGAATCAAGGCAACAGTCTAGATATGGTTTTGATGAGGGATTAACATTATACCATGATGTAAAGCTAAAATATTTTGATTTTACACAACAGTTTCCCTTGCTGCTATCAATTGTCTAGCTTTATTGAACATTTGTAAAATGTTTAAAGTGTTGGCAATGTATGCACAGGGGAATGGGTCTCTTCTGCTCTTATTATTGGCGCCAGTATAGCGGGAGGGGCTTATGGCAGCATTAGCTGCTTGCTCAGGACTGAGAAGGGCTGCAGCTGAGCCTCATAGTGTGGTTGTCATACAAATCTCGAACAACACAGAAAAAGTAGCTAAATTCATCACTTTTTGGTTTTTTGATAAAAAGCTGTTAGGGGGGTTTGAAAAGTTGCTAAGTTTAGCAATACATTCTATAAGTGAACACCAATGTATCTTTCTTTGCGACCAAACCCCAGCTTATCCCCTCTGCTCATCCCCAAATTTGGCTGTGCCTCTGTCTCTTTGCTGCACCCACTTTGCTGGAAGTTTTCAAAATTGGTCAGAGGTGGGGTGATACTTTCACAGGGGAGTTAGTTTCATTTTAATTGTGCTGTTGATCTGCAAGACTGGAAAAACTCTTGGAAACCAAGTACAAAAATATTTGTAGGTTAGGGGTTAAATTACAAGGGCCTTGTTTTTTTAACAGCTTGATAATACTCTGTTATACCATGTTAGATCTTTTATGATTTGAGTTCACTAAAATAAAAAAATTATAATGATAATAAAATATGATTTGCTATCCATTTGAATGTTTCTAAAACAAAGCTGAAATGTAATTAATCTAAAAATGTCCATCTTTCCCCAACCTTTGCAATGCACAAAACTAACATGTCTCCTTATCTGCTAGCAGTCCACTTAGCAGGCACCCATCCTCTGCTCTGATGTGCTCCTGTTTAACACCTTGGCTGCGCTTGCTGAATAATGCAGGAAAGAGCAGCATTGGCTGAGTCAGCACTGAGGACAGGTCAGTGGAGACACTGCGTTTGAACAACTGGCAGCCTTGTCACATGAATGCAGAAGCCGTACGCACACTGCTCACACACACCACATGCGCACACAAATATTGTTTCCCCTACACACAATTAGCAGAATGCATCTCTGTGCAAACCAAAGAGACTATGTTGGAATGTGTAATTAATATGGATTATAGGTTGTTTTAAGGCCAAAACTGCTGAAAAAAGAAAACAACTCAGCAGAAACAACAAGTTGGTTAAAGGGATATTCTGCATGATATACAAAACTACAGTAAATTCGTACTTAAAATGCCAGGCTTTTGCATTTATCTATCCGTGGTACAGCCCATGCAGGGGCTTTTCCTCCCATGATGGTTCCTTCAACTCCTTCTTGTGAAGTTTCCATTGTCTGAGACATTCACAGAGCACTTTACATTTATGTCAACACACTTAATTGAGTCTTTCTAATTTTTTCTTGTTAAATAATTTTGTCAAACTATACACATTAAGAGACACAAAATATGTAGAAAAGTCATTATTAGAATGTATTATGGCTTCTTTGTATGATGAAAACTTTACATTAAAAAGGGATGTGAATACTTTTGATACCCACTGTGCATGTTGTAACATGAGCAAAAATAAAAGCATTACCATAAAAAAAGAGAAGAAATTGGAAGACAAATAGCAAGATAAAGAGAAGAAGACATGCAGAAAATAGGAGGAGAAAGAGAGAAAAGGAAGCACAGAATGATGGATAGGGCAGAAATCCATCATTGCAAGGAAGAAAGCAAAGAGGGGGAAGTCTGTGGGTGTGGGAAGAGAGTTGAGGTTGAAGGAAGGGCTAGACAGAAAGAAGGAAAGGATGAGGGATGAGAGAATCTTCTCCCTTTGTAGCCTCCCATGGTGGAACGTCTCATCGACTACATCCTCCCTGTGTGAACAAATATGTCTTTGCAGTTAAGCTTGATGAAGACTGTTGCCTTTGAAATAATCTATATTAATAAGTGTTACTGACTGTTTTTGTAAAAGAATCCAGATAGTATTTTTTTTTCTATTACTTATCCCTAAAGTGTGGCTGTGGTATAAATACATATCAATCAAGGCAGGGGGATTCTCTTCAGAAATCTTCAACATCTGTCAAACTGGCAAATGTCATGGAAACCACTTGGGACAAGATCATGCCACCTGCATTTTGCTGACCTTTTGTAGGTGTGAATATGTGCTTCTATGAAGGTTCGTAGCTAAATTCTACTGAGCCTATCCTCACATTAGGAGTTGACATAATAGTGTATGAGCTTAGGAGATTGTGAAGGTGTGTATGTTCATGCAGCTTGTTAGCGAAACACTCGGCCCCTGTTGACAGCTACTGTAGTCTGAACAGCAGGACAATCAATTAGCCCTGATTTACACTAAAGCAGACAAACAGATGTTGCCTTTACAAAATGCAGTGGTTTCTAAAGGTTTTGGGACCCTTTAGATTACCTATTTCAGTTTAAAATTTCAATGTAAAATTTTTACCCCACTAAATTAAATAAAAGACAAAGTCCTTGCTTACTCAGTAAACTACAGTGATGCTACACCGGCCAGAACTGGACACTAACTGGAAGCTGAAGCTAGGACTTTTTGGCTAATGAGGTGACAATCACGTTAGAGTGTTTATTGATCTTAAATCAATGTTATCTTATACTGAAAATAAACAGAGACCATTTCAAAAGCTTAGACCCAACATTAACACAAGGGCTTACCTTATCTGCAACTGTCTTTATGACATGAGAGCATAATGAAGAGCGAGGAACACAACTGAGAGATCAGGTCAGTTCAGTAAAGTGGCTGAAAAGTTTCTTGATTTAAAAAAATGGTTTTATTCTTATCGCCTTTCAAAACCTCACTGCTTTGAGTATGACAGTGTTTTATTGCATGTCTTAATTTTTGCCACTTTGACCTCTGCCTTTTGGAAGTATTATTTCCAGATGGTTTTGACCTCATCAATCTGTTTTTATTAATAGATACTGTATGTGTCTTTGGTCATGTTTTCCTCTTTCCCTGACCAAGCAGCTCTCTCTCCCTCTGTGAGCAAACCACAGGACCGCTGACTAACAGTGTCTCCCCACTGTTGTCAGATTACTGACTTTGTGCCTTTTTAAAGCATTTTGTGACAAATCAGGCCTCAAGGACAAAGTACTGCTGTCCAAAAAGAATAAAATGTGTCTCTATGGTTGCTGAAGAGAAAAAAAGGGTACTAATTCATCTACTTTAGGACAAAAAAATGGCATCAATATTGTAGATCCAATTAAGTAAAAAAAAAAAAGAAAAGAAAATATGAGAACTTGGTGATACTAACTTTTGGCTTGAGTCTTTGATGTATCTATCTTTGATGATAAATGCTCCTTTAATGAAAAAGTTAATGTGCTAACCTTTTAGCAGTTAGTGAAAGTTGAATGAGGTCACAATCGCAAAAAGTATAAATAACTTGACTGCATTGTGTGTCTTCTGGAAGACAAGCAATTAAGAGATTATTTAAATTTTATTTAACAGGGTTGTTTTTCCATTCAGAAATTTTGAGGCACCAATGTTTGCAATGACACACTGACTTGCAACTACTTGTACATTTTTTTTGGTCACATTACAACCATAACATAACTTGTTTAATCCTTCATGTTATAACAAAGAGTACAGCACATTTAACAACTTAGGAGAAACTTACTGACTGACTACAGAGAGAATTAATAAGTGAAGAATAAGTCTGGAGGAATTGTGTAAACACTATATGTAAAAATAGTGTTTACATATTTTTCTCAGATGGAAAAATATGTAAAGGGGACAACTTTTGGTTTTGATTTTGTACACAAATAAAATTCTCACAGTGATACATAATGCTGGCAGCAACCTGTGGGGATCATTATGTTTAGATTGGAGATGGTTGGGTAGAGGTGACTGAGTTAAATACATTGGAGTCTGCAAAATACTTAAGTGGACAGAGGTTGACCTTCCAACAGGTCAAGGAGCCTAAACATATAACCAGAGGTACAGTGAAATGGTTTAGAGGAACACATCCATGTGACAGATTGAAACAGTTGAAAATTAGGCCTAAATCCAATTGAGAAATCAAGGGTAGACCTAAACATACATATTTACGTCATCGATACTCTCCAACCAATCTGACTGAGTTTCAGCTTATTTTTGCAAAGAAAAATTGACAAAAATATCAGTTTCTAGAAGTTGAAAATTGCATTCGTATTGGGCAATGTACACATGGACTAAGTACACATGCACACCAAAATTCTAAGATTTTTATTTGAAAAAAAAACTGAAAACCATGTTTCCTTATCTTTCCTGTACACAATTAAGCCATCATTTGTGATGCTCTATCACATAAATGTCCAATAAAATGCACTGATGTCTGTGGTAGCAACTTAGCAAAATGTGAAAAGGGCAAAGGGGCTTAAATATTTCTGCATAACACCACAAAATAACAAAACAAAAAATAAAAGGTTTCCGTAAACCGATATTTGCAGTGCGTCATTTAAAAATAACAGTAACAATTACATTTAAAACAAAAAAATAATGTGTGAAATGTTTAGAGTTATGTGCACCTTGCACTTTTAAAGTGTGTGAGTTTGAGTGTGTTTGCCAGGCCCCAGCTGGGCTTGCACTAGTTTATCAAAAATCAGAGTTGATCCCTCTAAGGACTGCTTGGGCGCTGTTTGCTGGATATATGCTTGTGTGTTTGCTTGGAGCGTTGTGTGTGATGCTGAGCAGATGCTGTTGTTTTGACAGCCATCCTGCTCCCAGTCCGTCTGCCTTGCATCATCTGGATGTGTCTTTGAGTGTGCATTTGTATACGTTTGTGTCAGGGAGCATGTGCCCAAGTGCAGCGTTGCCTGTATGTGTGTAGTTATGATGCAGGGTTAAGCTGCGATCTGACTGTCAAGTGTGTGTCTGACCTTCTATCTACCGCAGGGATCACTTATCCTGCTGCAGGCGCTGCAGTAGCACATAACTTCATCCTTCTGCTGTTTTTTATTCCTCTTTTTAACCATTTTTCTCTTTTAGCTTCAAGCTTTCTGCCTATCACTTCATTATTCTGATAGCACTCTAAAAACACCTTTTCTCATGTTAGTGTCCCCTATCCCTATCCCCAATCCTCTCTTCTCCATACTGTATAGTCTCTGCTTTTCTCCCCATGTTTGCATCCAACTCTTCCTCATTCTGTGCTTCCAAGATACCAAAAAAACCAAAAAAAACAAAGTCTCAACAAAGAGTTGACTATGAAATGAAACCAGAAGAGAAAACTAATGAACACAACTCAGAGATTGGGGGTTTGGGGACAGCAGAAGAAATGCTGAGATGTACAAATAAAGAATCAGAGAGGAGGGGGACGAAACGCTGACAGTTAGAGAAGGAAAGATAAAAGTGTTTGACAGAGGAGGGGCGGGGGGAAGAGTCTTTTTCAAATGTGTCAGGGCAGCATTGTCAGAGTAACAAAGACGTAGCTCTTTCAGTGCACTAGAGGATGTCTCAAACGCAGACTTTTTTCAACGCACACACACGCAATATAAAACACACTGTGTTTATCTCTTTTCTTCAGCTGGGATGCCTCTCCTGGGGGTGAAAGCGGCTTCTGCTCTCATCTTTCTGTAGTGTCACTTTTGACACTTGTCATGTTCTTACTACTACATAGTCCTGCAAACACAATTTTGCTCATTTGAAGGTTCTTTTAGTGGGGAGGGGTGTGTGTCTCTAGTGTTTTAGGAGGAAGTGAAAACATTTAAAACGCTTGACTCTTTTCAGATTTTTTTCTTGATAAAACACTCCAACCTCCTGCATTACTGGATTGCTGTCAAGTGGGAACCAAGACAGTTTAACAAACTCAATGAAAAATCCTTTTTTCTAAAAGTTCATCTTCCCATTTTGTTTACCCTATTAACCTGAGTCAGATTGTGAGGAATACCCTGAAATGGATGCCATTCTATCACATGGTAACATAGAGAGACACAAAGCAAATAGACATGCACACACGATCACACCAAAAGGCATCTGTTAGATGGACCAATTTAACTTAATATACATATTGTTTATATGTATTGTACAGTTGCTGTGTTATCGTGCTGATAAAATCTGTCAAAAAAGACGTGTAAGAGCCACCTCTGTGGTAGTTGCTGCCTCATTATGTGTCTCTATGAAGTCTATTTGCTATAATAATAACAACTTCACAGAGTGAAAACATCTGCCATACTCTAGAGGCTGATAATCCTTTCCCCCGCTGCACATTTACTATATGATGCAAACAGAGCCAATATTCAGTGTTTTTCACAATAGCTGGAGACTTTGTCTGTGGATGTGAACAATTTTTAAGCAGCAGCTCCCATAAGCGCAGAGGGAGCTAGAGCTGAATGCATAAACACACTGCATTGGGGAGATAAACATAAAAGACTGAACCCTAAGAGGACAAACCTGCAGGTCAAACCAACCATCTGTGCTGCTGAAACATAAAGCAATTCTAATTCCTAAGGATCCTTATAGGCGTACAATCAGCAGCTTGAATTGTTATATTTACACTACCATATATATATATATATATATATATATATATATATATATGTATGCATGAGGATATATATACACATACACAGTGACCACAGCGGGTCCGGAGGCTGGGCAGCAGCTATCCTGCATGAGGAGCAGCGCTCCCGTCCCGCCCCCGTCCTCCGCCCACAGGGAGGAGGACGGGTAAATACCACCCTGTTGTTAAATGCACCCACAAGAGATTTAACTGGTTTCACTGCTAATCAGACATGTCTTGCTGCTGTTCTTGTCTAAGATACAGCAGTAGCTACAACTATGGCAGCTACACCAACCAGCATCCCCACTCCATCCAGAGCCAGTACCCGAGTAGTGAAGTGGTCCATCCCCGCCCCACTTCACTACTCCACCTACCACTGCTCCTCTGCACAAGTCAGTGCTGCACAGCCAGGATCAGGTTAGCTCACTGTCTTAATAATTTTTAAAAAATTTACTTTGAAGCACAACTAAACGTCTGTTTTAAAAAAATAAATAAATAAAATAAAATAATAAAAAATATATATTTGTTGTTTTTAACCTTTTATTATATTTTTCAACCGCCAGATTGGTGCCAAGTGTTATTGCACCCATTCAGCTTTCAAGTGTTTCAGGAATCTCTGCTAATTCATGTAACATCTCTGAAAAAAATGCTTCTTTAGAAATATAGACTGTGGATGCTGACACTGGCATTGGGGATGTCTGTGATTGGTGTACCAGTCTAAGGAACTCCACAAGCAATGTACATACATATCCAAGCACAAGTTTATATACAGAAATTATGAGAATAAATGCCATATTAGTTTTGAACTTCAATTGTTATTTTTCTTTCTCCAGGGCAGTATTTGTTTTAAAATACGCAACCTTCAGTCAAAGGAAAAAGTTTGAACTTATTTATCTAAATTAGATAATCAACATTATAGATACAGAGTCAAAGCCATGTATACATCCATCATCATACTTGAATGAATGTCCATTAAGAAGCGATAGAAGAACCACATGCTTTTTATTGGGCTTCTGGACTGGTTCAGGGTATTTGAACCAGTCAGAAATGTTAGAGCTCCTTTAAAATGACTTGTTACCTGCAACAGACATGGCTTTTAAGAGTAGTCAATTTAACAGTTCAATCTTTATCTCTTCTAACCACAAAACCTTTCTCAAGGTAGTTGGTTTGTCCATGTGAGTAGCTGTAATTTTCAGTCATGCTGGAAGATAATATTTAAGTAGGCACCTTTTTGGTCAGCAGCCTCTTAGTCAATCACTTCACTGTAGGCAGTTAAACAAGTGTTTAGCACCTTTTAGGGTGTGATGGGCTTGAGCCTGAGTTCCTCCTAAACAAACACAACACATTTCTTTTCATTTGACGAGACAGTTTTGGTCAGAAGAATGAAATCTTGACATAACTGCATGTCACAAAATGGACAGTGATCTCAAAGACACATCAAGGCTAGTTTTTGGAGGGTGCTAATATCAAATAGAAAATGGTTTCTGACATCTTACTCTTTTGAAGAGTGATAAGTCTTCAAAAGACTAGGTTTATAAACCGAATCTTTACCGGGAAGCTACTTAATTTTTATAAGTTCTGATGGGAAGACAAGTTAAATATCTAGATAGAACAAAAGTTGTTGATGGCAATGAAATGTCAGCAGTCTGCAATTTTCTAAGGGATGTTCAACCAAATATTGTTGATAGTGTATGCATATATTTAAAGCTACATGTACGTTTTGCACACAATTCTTGTTTTTCTGCTCATAGCAGTTTTCTGTTATATAGTCCCTACATTATGGAAAAGGAAAATGTTCAACTGTATCAGTAAAATCCCCAAATTACTTAAAAATTGATGCTGATGATGAAAATATTTAAACTTCTCACCAGCATTATATACGTTTTAGTGGCAATTACATTGTGAGTGATATTTGAGCTGCTACATTCTATAGTTTGGGGGATAGTGTCATCCAAAATCTATTCTCAAACATATGAACAAGCAGCCTTTCCCTCATCTTTGAATCTTTAACACACTCCCACCAGCACATCAGCAGGTTTTTCATCTCTTTGCTGTTTACCCACATAAGCTTTGTTTTTCAAGGACTGGGACAGAGCCAACACTTAGAGAAGATCACTATGCACTTAATCTACATCCTTTCAAATCACATGCTGCCTCCTGCATGCTGTTTTACTCCCATGTGTTATGCTTCATTTCTTATTCATCAGTGTTTTATTTAAGTTTTAGGGAACCTCTTAATCCCTCCTCAAGCCGTCTCTCCCTCTGTACTTGTCTTATCACAATCTGGTTAATTTTTTTGCCGTCTCTGCTTATGCAGCTCAACCCTGGTTCTCATGTTTCTCTTTTGTGATACCATGCACTCTCTCCCACATCACTGCTTTTTTCACACCTCTACTGTGTCTCTTTCATATCCATCATGCTCTATTTCTGTTGTCTCATTTCATCCCTTTCCCGTCTCCATCTTTCATCAGCTCTTTTGTTCATGCACTTGTCAGCTGTTTTCTGTGAAACTCGCATACAGGCAGGCTGCAGAATTTCCCCTTCATTTTTTTTGCCTTTCCTTCTTTGCTGCATGCTGCTTGTCCTAATCTTCCACTCAAGACCTTGTCCTTGTTTAGACTTCTTGTTCTCTTAATTCTCCTTTTGCTCACTCATTTCTAATTTCTAACGATTTCACTTTGTCCTTCTCTTGACAATGTTTGTTTTATGCAAATACTGCTAGCTTTCTAAGTCATATTTTCCTTTTTTTTTAACTACAGCCACTAAAACTCAGATGCTTCAGCTGCCAAGGCTTACTGTGCTCCACAAAAACTAAACATCTGTCTTTCTAACACCCTCTAGTCTGATTTCTAATTCTCCTCCTCTGTGTCCCCAACTCAGCTCATTTTCAGAAGTGCTTTATTGGATGGTAAATTGAGTTATTATTGCCAAAGGAAGACAATACACATTAGAAGAGATAAATGAGTCTGCACAATTCACAACTTTGCAAACAAACTATTTTCTTTGGAAATTATGAATTCTGTGCCTCCAGGCTAAAAAAAGAAAAAGAAGACTTTTTATCAGCATAAATGATGCTACAAGACAGCCTAAGTGCAGATAATATTGTTTAAACGACAAGCATTATAGTTATTTATAGACAAAAATATAGATATGGAGATGTTTCAGAGCATTTATTTATGTTGCCCGAATGCCTTTTCTTTTTCTTTTTTTTCAGAAAACCATTTTCTATTTCTGGAAGATTATGAAAAGCCTTCTCTTGGAAATATAGCTATTCGGATATTTGTCAAATAGTGAAAGCCAAAGATGGTCATGGCTTGGAGGCCACAGAACTACCATCACGCTTTTCATGTAGCACTGTTTTGTATAATACTTGCATTTTGCTGAAGGTTATTAAGCCATGCACACTCTTACTAGCTAATGCCCTCTATTAGGTCAATAATAGTAATTTTCAGCTGAATACAAAACTTTTAAACTGTCTCTTATGCACATTAAATGTTGTATTTATTTTTGTTTTTTGGCAATATGGTTCACATACCTAATGACCCACAGAAGAAGTTAATGGCTGTAATTTTGACCCCCATCCAGCTTTCCTCAGGTAATTTATTACATCAGACAAGTCATTAGGAACAATAAGTCCAAAAAACAAAATGTCAGCAGCTCAAAAGTGCAAGTTGGCATTTTTTCCGCTATGGTTATCATTTAAACCTTTGTGTTGGCGTTACCTTGTATGGACTGAGGTATTTTGTTTGAGAGAATTTCTAGTATTGTTTCAATTGAAGCCCAATTGTTCAAATGAACACTAGCTGTATAAGATTCCCATATAACTTTAGAGGGTGGATTTCTGTAAAAATAAATAAAGGTTGTATATTGACTTATTATTTCAAGATTTTCTCAGGTTGCAAAGCATAATCTTTAGACAATAAGTAAGAACAAAAATCTGTATAAAATGTAAATCTTGTTTGTCTTCATAGGTATAAGCTTTGGTATACATCTGGTCAAAGAAATTGATTTTCTTTTGTATTTTCTATATTTTAAGAATCATATTGGAAGTATGAGATTAAGAAGCTAAATTACATTCTGACTTCCCTGAGCACACAGAATGAATAAAAAAAGTCATGATTCTGTATTTTTATCTCATTTGGCTTCAATTCTGATCAGATGTTGAGATCAGATAATCTGCTTATGTTTGATACTATACTTGGCTCTGCTCTCCCTTGCCAGAAATGTCTTATCTCTCCTCTCCACTCTTCAATCATTCCTGCTTTCGTCCATCTCCTCTTTTATACTCTATCAATTTGTCCTACCGTTGGTCCTCTCTACCTCTTTGGAAGCTGACGAAGCAGAAAAGTGGAGGGACGAGTCTTTGAACTAGGCATATCTTTTTCCAAACACCTTTTCCCTCCTTCTCTTCTCTGCCCTTCAGGTTCTTTCTAGATTTGTTCATCAGCTGCCCAAACTGCACAACAAAATCCGAGTATCACCTTATGGATGAGCATATGCATCCTTTTGCAAGACATAATTTACACTAATTATTATGTTTTTGTAATAGAAAGAAATGAATTTAATCTCCTACCCCTCCCCACATCACAATGTCTCACTGGTGAACACCCTAATATTTGTGAGCAGGAGACGACAATAGTGTCTGCCAAACATTTAGAGGTGTGGTGACTTTGGCTCGGGCAGACTGTGGATGTTTATATCTCATGGTGACAACTATTTATTGGGGGATTCCCTCGAAAGGGAGGTCCTGCAGTTGTGTTTGAGCTATTTGAGGTGGGTGGGCAGTTTAGCACACTGGGATGGGACTCAATGTGACTCATGAATTCCAAATAACCTCAGCGACTCTGCTTCCCCCTTTAAATCCTGCTGTTTAATATGACAAGACTGGGTAAACAAGCTCACTAACATCATTGCCCAAAAAGAGAAGACTGGATTTCCCTGTTTCATGCCAAATGAATACAGTTTTTTTATGATTTAGAGGATCTCATAGTAAATATGATTTAATCAAGAAGTCAAAACCAGTTAATAAAAAAAGAAAACAATCTTCACAGAGCTGTAATTTATTGGAGATAAAGTCAAGTAAACACTACTTTTAAAATAAATAAATAAGAATGAACTTAACTGTTCTGACTGAGCAAGTCTGCTTTATATATTTTTAGTTTCAAAGACTTGCTGTTCTTGTAGTCAACATATTCTTTAGCAATGTTTCTTCAAGCTTAATTTAGGTATTAAGTTTCCGCTGACTTTCTTTCCAGAAAGTGATGTGACCTTTTTGTTTGGTAAGTAATTTAATGTCACCAACTTCAAGTAATGTAATGTTTGTTTGCTGTTTTATAATTGGTGACTGTATGATGTTTTTATGAGGTAAAGCAATTTGAACTGCCTCGTTGCTGAAAATGTCCTTTACAAATAAACTTGACTATAAACATTAGAAACATTTTGGGTCCACAGCCACTACACTTGAGTTTACACTTTGTAAGTTTTTTTCTCATTATGAATCATTATGAGTCAAACTTTAAAGCAGATATGCATTTTATGCCCTTTCAATCACATTATAGATCTATGCTTTATGTAAATTTCTAAAGTTTTACAAATTGCATTTGACTTTAATGCGTTAAACTTGCTTATGTAACAATTTTGTCTGATGCCAAAGTACATACGAGCAATGCTGTTTTGCAACATTTGCTATCAGAACTGCAGCTTTTGATTAAAAACAGCTGAAACAGAAGGCAAAAAGATGAGAAGATAAAGTCAGAAATAAGACAGAGAGAGATTAAAAGAGAAGGAACTGGAGAGATTGAGTGATATGTAGAGAGGCACAGAATGATAAGACGGGCCTGAGAGAGGAAGGCAAAAGATAAGAAGGGCGTTATTAGAAGAAGAGGATTCAGGCTGCTATGCCAGTGTGCTTTAACAAAACATGGTGAAGCTCTGGCATGACCAAGAACAGACCTTATATTCTCTGTTAAGCTCAGCTCCTCTTTAACTAAATAATGGCTTCTTGACATTAAATGTTTAAACCAGTATGTCAAACCTGTTTCTGTATGGGAAGTTAACCACGACACTGGTTGTAAGCATGACTGCTTTTCCCATGCAACACTTCAATTACACCTGTTTGGAGCATGTTTGTCCACATATCTGCTGTGTAGTAACATGGTAGAAAAAATGTTCCTAAATCCTTAGACTACTACATTTATTATTGCTTCAATTGTACGTCTACCACAGAACCTCAATATGAGAAATGCTGCTGTGCAACAAACATTACCAATAAAAAGAGGCAGAACTTTTCATGGTATGTTTCACAGTTTACAAGTGAATATGTGAGCTTTTCACACTTTGTTGGTGTAAAAACTCTTTTGAAAATTAAACAATGAATATGAGTTGAATCCTGCTTGGCATTATGAATGTTTTTAAGAAACAAAGCAGTAAATAAAAGGTATTGTGTGTACACAATAATATGTAAGTCAACATAAGTCAATCACAAGCATTGTTTGAGTCTTGTTCTAGATCATGGTTTTTGTGTCTTCCCTATTTGTAGGAACGGATATCAGAGATATCAAAAGAAGTGCCTTTTTTCCATTTTGTCACATTATAACAACATACAGTGCCTAGCCTGCTCTCCAACTTCAGGTCTTAAAGAGAAAATTGTTATCACTGCCCACAAATGTCTTATTCAAACTTTGCCCTTGAAACTTTTTTGAATGACTGCTTAAAGGTGAATTAGGATAAGCAAACCCTGAAATATATTTCATACATAGTTTTTTTATGCCTTTGAACCAAAGGATCTTAGAAATGTGTCCAGGGTAACAAAAGTGAGATAATATGGGGTTTGGTGTATGTTTTTTGTCTTGGGTTACTATTTTCCATCTTAGTAATAATATATATATAAAGATAGTTTCATACACGCAAAGACTGCCAAATGAGAACTCCCACGAACAGAGACGACCTTCAACAATGTACTACAATACAAAGCAGCATAAGAAATGTTCTTTGAAAATTTAAAAGAATGACTGCTGCTGAAACAGATGTTTGAGGAGTGTCATCTCCTGCTCACATAAGAGCTTCCAGAGCTACCTCTTGTTCCTCTTCCGCCTCCATCGCTTCTAACCATTATACTCTAGAAAGAAGGGCATTAGCATCTGTATTGCCATCCGTTTGTCATATTTAGTGCTAGACTGATATCTGTGTAGTACAGTTCTTTGACCTATGCAGCGCCTTGGAAAAAGTGTTAATTCCTTGGAAAATTTCCACAGCTTGTTATGTTGTAACCAAAAATCTCAAAAAGGTGCATATTTGTGAAGTGATACATGGTTTTCAATTTTGGGGAACAATAAAAATCTCAACTGTTTTGTTCTGATTTGTATTTTGTCCTTTTTAACTCCCATACCCCGAAGCAAAATCCAGTCAGACCAATCTTCTGCAAAAGTCACCTATTTAGTAAATGAGCCCCTCTGTGTGTAATTGAAAAGTCTTGTTCTCCACAACTGTACACTGCTGTGCAAAAGTGGCAAGAAAAAAGTCTTCACTAAAAAAAAAACAAAAAAAAAACAAAAAAAAACATCAAAACATCTCAATATAAATTTAGTCCTAAGCCATGTAAGAAATATAGCAAAACTGTGGTAATTTGTCAAATGGAACCAAAATTTTACTTTTTATTTTACAATTACATCATTCAGAAAACTAACATTGCACATCATCTAAAATTTGCTATTCCCACTGTGAAACACTATGGTGGAACCCTGATGATGTGATGTGGTCAGATGAATGGAGCTAAAAATAAATCCTGCCAGATGAAGTAAAAGACTTTAGACAGGGGCAAAAGGACCCTTTCCAGCTGGCCGAACCTAAACCTAGAACATTACAAGAGGATGGTTTGGTATAGCATACTTCAGTTAAGATGGCACAGTCAATGTCCTGTTCTAAGTCTAACCTGTGAATCTGGCAAACTGATATTCCAAAATCTCTATCTAATCTGATTGACGTTGGGCTGGGTTGCCATACAAATTGGTTAAGAGTTCAAGGTTACAAATTGGCACAGTTGGTAGGATCATAACGCACTTGCAGCAAAAGATGGTGCACCAAACTCACTCAGGGGTGCTGAACACACACAAATACACAAGGCTTCTAGTAATAATGTGACAAAATGTGAAAAGGTTTAAGCAAACATGTATTGAATGGTCCATATTTGTGTCCTCTTCTGACAATTGGTTAAAATCAGACTGTCAATTTGATAAGTTATGTGCAGTAACCACAGGATCAGGATTAAAATAATCAAAGCAAACAAGTCCTAAACAAAGTGGCAGAGGCAACCACAAGAACTTACAAATGTCTCTGGTGTGGAAACTTTCCGCCATGAATCTGGAAATCAATGCTGCATCAACTGTAATAACCACTGGGACAATAAACTTAATCTGAAACTTGGAAACATCTTTCTTTTCAGAATATTTCAGTGAATAAACTAGGAAAGTTGATGAAGGGAAAGTGAAAAGGGGCCAGGAGTAGCTAGCAATGCACCCAGCCAGTAGCTCCTTATCTGTTTTCCTTATCACCATCAACATGAAAGAAAAAAAATAGTAATACATGTTGCAGCTGTAGAAAAGTTTAACATTACTGTTGACCACAAAAAAACAATAATGAATTAACACAAAACAAAGTCTGTAAAATCACGGTTAAACTCTCATAATAACTTCACCAAGAAAAAAGGGAATGTTAAAGAGGCTGGCATTAGTGAAAATTTAAATTTGATTTAAAGCATTTTGTATGCTCTTAAACATATTTACAACCATAGAAGATTTAGTTTTAAAATTATATTTATTAATCTAAGAAGTTTGCTTTAGACGGGAAACAGCAGGATCTCTAAAGAGATAATAAATCATTGTAAAAGGGGTGTGTTTGGGGGCAGGTACAAAATAAAGCAAGAAAATAATCCAATTCCTGAAAAAAAAAAAAATATTTTATTGCCTACAATACAATAACATAGCATTCCTTTTGTGTACACTTAATCATTTGTAGTATGTGCAGCTAAAAGAAATCCCAACATCAATATGAGAAAAACTAAGCACTTTATGTGTGAGTTAACATAAACATAGTGTAAGGCTAATATGTTGACTATTTTTTTGTTTTTGTTTTGATGAATCAATTAATCAGACAGCAAAAAGTGTCTAATAGGAGATTCTATTTTATAAGATTTTTAATGGGGTGAAGCTACATAAATTCCACTCGAGGAGCTCTGGGAAAAATTATCTATACATTTATTGCACAGTTTTGTCTTTATTTCTGTTCAAAGTGTGTACTTATTTCAGCAAATTATATTGTTCAGAGTCCGTATACTCCAATTAACAATTATTTGATACTAAATTAGTTGATTATTATTTCAATAATCAATTAATCACGATTAATTGTCTCGACCCTAAATGCAACCTATATCCAACTTTTTCAATGCAGTGTGAATTTACAATTCCAATATTTTCATCCCCCCCAAAAAATCTAATTTTGCCACTTCCTTATGTGGTACTACACTGTAGAAAAAAAATCTCTAAGTTACAGTAAAAATACTGTAAAATTCTGGTAGCCAACGTAAATTAGAGACTTTTCTTCTTTTTTTTTTTTTTACATTGTACGTACTAATGCACATCTGATAGTATGTAAAGCATCTGCAGTCTGAACAAGAATATTATATTTCATCTGACTTTTACATTATTAATGTGAGACATGAATAATAATTCTGCATTAGAATTATTATTCTGATTAAGTTAACCTGAAACTAAACAATGGCTGAAAATTATTATTATGAAATTATGAAAAACATCCATTTCAGTGAAGAATATCACATCACAATCACACCACTCCGGGTCTGACTACGCATTTAAATAGACTTTTCTACAGAAGTTGCTACCAATCCTCCACAAAAGCCCATTGCTATTAGTTGTGCTGTCTCTTTATTAGCTTTCTTTCTCTTGTTATGATTTTGTAAGAATGTTCTTGGCTCCCATTGCTGAATACCTTTAAAATCGACCCATAGATGGTGGCATCCACTATTACTTCTGCATATCTACATTCTTCTTCTTTGAAAGTGAGTCATTTTGATTACTGACTGCAGTCAAATTCATTAGTAATATGAGCAACCATGCAAAAAAAAATAAAAAAAAATGGATTTCAGCAAAACATCAGAATTGAGCATCAAGATCTGCTGTGTGAACATAGCCCAATCTATATCTGCTTGCATTATATTTTTTTGCTGCATTCATTGTGTTTATTCATGGGTTATTTTAGAAATTGGGTTATGTTAAAGAGGGGAAAAGATTGGGGATTGATCTGAATCTCACCAGACTGTTAATGTACAGACATTTTACAAAAGGTGAAAAAAAATTAGCCAAGTGCCAAAAATGCTTAAGAGGGAAATAAGGGAACCTAGTGAGGCAGGGTTAATTGAAGAGGACTATAACTTTCTGTCAGAATATCTAAGAAGTAACACCTCCTTTAATAAATATGCTCTGGGACACACAGGCTCATTCACAGCAGTCAGAGGACAAGTGAATGCCTTGGAGTCCCTATCAGCATGAGGTTATGCACCTGGAAGCAACTCTAATCAGAACCAGTCAATCAAATACCGGAACTAAGCTCTCAAGTTCCACCTATCAGCTGAGGAAAACAAACACACACTTATAAATACATGTTGGCTATGAGAGCTTCTAGAGAGTGAATTATAGCAAGACTGTTGTGGATTAAAGAGCTCTTAAAGAGGCAGTATCATGCACTTTCCAGGCACATAGCGACATTTTACAGCACAATCAAGTAACTATGTTACCTTCAGTTGTAGCATTATGTGTATAAAATAAATTTGACTCTGCGATTTGACACCTTGAAAATGGGCCTCTGTCTCTTTATGAACTGCCGACTCTTTCCGGCTCTCCGACTTTGACACAACACAACAATGCATATTAAGCCATTTAGAACTGATCTCATAAGCGTTGGACTGAGAAGTATTTCATATGATAAGCTCAGTAGGCACACCGTTCTACTAGGCGTTTGCTAGGTACTGCTGCCACTAGTCTGGACGAGCTGGGTGGGGCACATTTGGGGGGGATGCTTTGTGAGACAGAAGCTTTTCTGGAAACTGCAGCTCCAATTAACAATTATTACTGACAGTATATTTGTGGAAATAGGTGGCACCAATAGCTGCCACAGGTGATTCAAGGATTTTGTAAACATGCACCAAAGAATCCAAGCAACATTCCAGGTATGTTTTTGATGAGGGAATAATATTATAACATGAAATAAACCTCCAACAAGTCAATTTTACATAACAGCCCCCCTTTAAATCAATCAGTCTACTTTAAGAACAGAATTGCTTCAAATTCTGCATCTGAACAAGCATTGAAAAACTTTGATCACATCAGTCTAATTTTATGTTATCTGTTCCTACTAATACTTTGACACCTGTGCAAGGATTTGCACTAAACAGCTCACTACTTCTTACCAAGTGACATATTAAAATAAAGCTAGAATCCCATCTACAAAAATTGTCAGAACAATTGAGAACTGTGCTGCTTTATTCAATGGTATTTTGACCATTACACTCTGTGGCATAAACATATCTTATGATTGTGTTGACTTTAGAAAATTGAGGTAATTTGCATAATTGTTGATTCTTTGCTCACTTGTAGCAAAGCAGTTCAGCTGAGTAAAATAATATTTTCTACAAGATTTTCTACACAAATAATTTAACTACTTGGAAACACCGTATGAAAACAAAACTACCTTAAAGCACATGTAGCAAGATAAAAACTGACAGAAATCTGAAGAACACTTTACTGGACTGTTAATTTTTCTTTTGCTGAAATTGTTAGACATTTAAAATCTCAAGTTGAACTTTCTACAACCATCTTACTAGACTTAAGTAAAATTAGTCACCACATGCTTTACTTTTAATAAAAGTGGGGCTGCATTAGAGCTATTATTCTGAAGATAATGCAAGTTTACAGAAGTCATCAAAGGTACATCACTAGTTTTTAGCAATGAAGTATTGTTTTGTCCACATTCAGCTTATGATGGAACTGCTTTACTGTGAGCTTTGGATGAGCAAACAGAATATAGAGGAACACTAACAATTAATTGTAACAATTTTTTGCTTGGTCATGTGCTAAAATAAGATTTTGTTAATATTTTTAAAAGGCACAACAGCTCAAACAACATTCTGTAGCACCAATCAGCCTTAATGTATAGCACAGTCGTTTGGCATAGTTTTTGTTAGAGCTGAACAAAGATATGAAGAAATAAATTCCCTCAGGTGTCTATTCATGTATGTAAAGCTTTTTTTTTTTTAATCTTACTTCATAATCCTTAAAGTACTGTTACTTTACTTTACCTAAAAACATGTGTGACTTGGTCTAAGCATGAAGAAATTAGCATTTTGAGAAAATAACTTTGAGATTTGTCATGTCAATGACATTTAGTATAAAGTAGGCATATAGTAACAGGTAAATGTGTAGAGCTTTATCAGGACCCCAGACCACTTCACACTACACTTCACACACTACATATTGCAAGCTGCCCACAGCTGCCCTGGGGCAGTCTGACAGAAGCGAGGCAGCAATGCAACGGCACCACTGGGCCTTCTGACCAACACCAGCAGGCAAGGTGGAGAAAGCGTCTAGGACATAACTAGTAAGGCAGACAGAGTCGGGGCTCAAACCGGAAACCCATCAGTTATAAGATGAACAATATTCAGGACTGAAGGTTACTTTTGCTCTCATGTCGCCTCCTTTTTGTTATTTTGTTCTAAACTTGATGAATGTTTAGCAACGTTTACAAAGTCTTTGATTGTCCACAGTCAAATAATTATTAGCTAAATAAGTCAGAAAGTTGGTCACACAACCCTGGTGTCAAAGCCACTCCAAGCATTTACCATGTCAAGGTGAGTGAACTTTGCTGGTGCAGCAAAAGTGTTTGCATAGCATAGGATGAGTTTAGTTGTTAATAATTTTATTATAAATAGGTAATTGCTGAAACATTTCAAAAGCAAATGCAATTATGCAAATTTTGTCACAATGGCACATATGTATTGTTAGCATCACAACTGAATATCCTAATATGTCAAATACAACTGGTAGTAGTCTGGATTAGTAGCGCAACAAGCTGTGTGCTCTGCAGTGTCACATACTTAACACTTATTTACCAAAGGCTGCACATCTTTCCAACATCACTGAAACACTAAGGAGATACAGTATAGCGTGATGGGACTAATACCAATACATATGAAAGGTAACAAAATGTCTAAAATATAAATGACGTTTATTGCAATATCAAATCACTTTGAGCTGCGGTACGCACAGACCGTATTATGACCTACATATTTGTCTTGAGTTGTAGTAATTTCCAAGTGAAAACGTGTACAACAAAAATTCTCACAACACTTAACAATCTAGACAACCAAAATAGGGATGTTCCCAGCCACAAGTAGCTCGGAGGGGCATGATGAAACTGAGTGAAGTCTATTGCCAGTTGTGACTTTAACTTTTAACACCTCCTACTCCAACTAACATCTCAAAGGAATGAAAACAAAACCTATTTAAAAAGCATAGCTGGCAATGTAGCAAAGCTTCCTCAGGTACAGAATGATCTACACAGGACACTATTAGAGTAACACTAAGCAGGCAGGGACTTTCACTAACAAACCCAATAGTTTGAAAAAGACAAAAAAGGTCAGCATGGAAAGTAAAATAACTATCTGTCAGATGCCTGTGAATAACTACTCAGAAATTCACTAGTTGTAAGTAAAAGGATCCTTAAACACTTCCCTTAGGACTTGGATGTTTCTAAATACATTTTAAAGGTTACATTTTCTTAAATTGAAAACAGTCTTGACAATATTTTTTATCATGTTAACTGTGTAATATCTGTTTTGAGAATAAGTTAAAACTCCTTTCATCAGCTTTGGATAGAAACAGTTAAATAACTACTTTAAAAGCAAATTATTATGTTAATAACGTATCCTAGTGATCTTCTAGCTTTATAATATCTTCTTGTCCTTTTCTATGCAATTTTTTTCTGAAGCTGGGAACTTAAGTTGTCAGCCGCTGGTTCATCTGATATCATCTAAAAATCTTAACTTTTTGCATTCAGATACTTTTTCTATCCCGTCAGCTTTTTCTCACAGTGCCACTCTAGTACAGCTGTGACTGTCTGTGTGAGATAATTCAGTTTACACACAATCATTTGACAAGCAGAAAGAGTACATTTGACTCAGTGCACTTGCTATCATTCAAACTAGCATTTTCTTGATACTGCAACAAGTATCATGTATAAATGTAAGTGTTTATATTTTTAAAAGATACATGCAGAATTAAAATGGATTTCAAGTTAACCCAATATAGTTTGATGTGGTAATACATTCACATATTTTCATGTTTTCCAGCTAAAAGCATCGGTCCTACTTTAAGCTTCTCTGTTTGTTTCAAATGTGTCGCTTTACAAACTGTAATGTATTTTATTAGAATTTTATGTCATAAACCACATAGCTGTGAAATAGAAAGCAAATATCAAAAGCTCTCCAAACATTTTACAATTAAAAATCTGAGATGTGTGGCTGGCATTTATATTAAACCACCTTATCTTTTTGAGTCAACTTTGTAAGTTTGCAATTGTTCCATACTCTTTTCATTTCCTGATGATGGGTTGAGCAGTGCTAACGGATATTCAAAATCCAAATATTTGTTCACTAATGCTCGCTAGCAAATCTCTGAGGCTTTTACAAAACAGCTGTGCTTAGACTTGTGGACTCTGTTTAGTAATGTTTTGATACAAACAGGCATTTAATTGTGCTGCATTCAGATTTCAGATATTCATTCAAGAAAAAAAATGTCTAGAGCCCTGCAATATTTTCCTTGAACTTCAGTGCAGCTTTATCACATAACATCCTAATAAAACACATTGAAGTTTATAACTGTGACATATTCAACGAGCATCAATGCTTTTTCAAGACACTGTATTTTGGATTGTGCAACAGAGGTCATTTAATACATTCACATTTAAAGTTCAAGTCCCTTATGTTTATGCATCATGCTTTGCTCATCATCAACAAAGACACAAAATGATTTTAGTTTATGCAGTCCTGAAAGAGCAGCTTTGCTGGACAGAATATAATGCACTCACATGTTTTCAAGTTTTCCAGCTAAAAGCAACCCTGCGGTTCAGTGAAGGTGTACAATCATAGGCACTGCAGAACCACTTCAGCCTCAGGGGTAAGTAAAAAGTAAGTGTGGCACACTTCCAGATGGTATGCAATTGGATTAGGGAAGTTGTAGAGCCAATGACAGGATCTAAGCACCCAGATGACAGAATGCCACAAAATACTATTTTTTTCTCTGCTTTCTCCACTAGTTAATGCTCGTTGGGATAGTTATTTAGTTATTTCCGTTGTTCATTTCTCCTCTGTTCATTGAACATTTACAAGCTGTATCATTTATTGGGTACAAAAATAACACGCAAAACTCACTATTTTTGTTTTTTTCCCCTTTGTCTAAAATTATTCACCACATCTCCCATACAAACAAGAAGGCTGCGACCTTATATAGTGGAGGGGAAAAAAAAGACATCTCACCGTCTCTTCTGCTGTTGCCCCTCAACACTTTGGCATTGGCGACCTGAGCCTTCCCGACTTTGCTTAAAGTGGCCAACAATAAAATTATCCACATCTGGAAAGCCATCGCTCCATTCATGGTGCTGTTAAACTTTTGCCCCCTTTAACAAACTGTCCTCTTCACCTTCCAAATAAACAATTAGCTTATAATTCCCAGCGAGCGAGACGCTTCGACCGCTTTTCTTTCAACTGCTCTTGTGTCTGCCAATATGTTTACTCTTTAGATGAAGGAAATAAAAGTGCTGCTTTCCAGTAGCTCATGAGGTGCGGACACAATGTCTCGGCTTGTGCCAAAGTACCAAAGTGTGGAAGAAGTTGCCTTGCTGTGAAAGTTAGGCTCCTGTTGAAACCGAGGGCAAACTCCGAAACAAGGAAGAGCAGGTGGAGGATAATATAGCTCCGCTCACGGCCAGACAATGAGATTAGAGGCGTCGGAAGTCTTATCGCCGCGAAAATACAAAAAATTCAAGTCAGTCGCTGACAAATAGTTTCTATCTAACGCATCTACACCGTGAAACTCAGGGCGCGTCAAAGTTTGCCAACAGAGCTGCGCGCGCTCTCCATTCACGAGCGCGCGCGTGTGTGTTTGTGGGGTGTGTTACAATAACAGATGTTGGCACAGGCGGTCAAAAGTTATTTATTTATTTTTTACAAAACATTTAAAGTCACCAATAAACTCTATGTAGCCAACAGAGTTTATTGGCTACATACACACGTATTATATATATATATATATATATATATATATATATATATATATATATATATATATATAGACACACACAAAAAAAAAAAAATATATATATATATAAAAAAAAAACTTTTAAATGGGGG